>JAECMU010104682.1:0-11151 GCA_016106625.1 Dracogyra subfuscus
AATTAATATATTAATTAGCCCTCAAGGTAGGAGTGGCAGGTGACTAGGAGGTTGGGCTTCAGCCACAGGAGATTTTGTTAATAGGGGCACCCATCGTATTGGGGACTTCGGTGTGGCCGAAACCGGGAAAGGCTCCGGGGGAGGGAGGGGCAGTCCACCGGACAAACCTAACAACCCTTACGGCCAAAACCGCCTACGCCTACCATAAACCATTTAACCAGATTATAGCGTTTAACGAACCGTTGTGAACGGTTTATAAATATCATGATATAGCGCTTGAGCGCTTTAGTGATAAGTCAGGCTAATTCACTCATGTTCCATCCCGAAATGCATTGCAATTTCTACACGGAAAATGGACAATGGCGGCCATGTTTCTGTGTTTCGTGTACACTGGAAAATTAGTTATTTTATATTTTATTGCTTAAAATGGCATATACGTGATTTTTACGAAGTTCGTTGATGTGAGTGATTTTTGTGCATCTATTAAAAATTGGGCTTATTTTACTCCTTGCTTGTTTAACCTAGTTGTGTTCAAAATAAATTTTGTCTTTATAGCTCTCTCCTACCACGTTAAACAAACATTAAAACTTTTAAAACGGCTTTTTCCAGTAATTTTTGAACCGATTTTGACTATTTTTGCGGCAAATTAATCCAGGATATTCCATTTCTCCTTTAGGCCAAACTCGAGCGCGGATTGGGACAGATGTAACACGTGATTTGAAAGGAATTTGTATGCATATACCTCATTGTTCATTCTGCTGAAGACGCCATGATGGACCGCCAGTGCCAGCCAAGATGAGCCACTCGGGCAAGGTGCGTGCTTCACACCTGTCTTTGATCATGATGATTTTAATTGATTGACATATTTTGGAAAGTCTGAAGTCACATTATTCATCAAGTTTGTCTTTGATGCTTGTCTGACTGATATTTTGATCAGGAAAAAGCGACTTGTTTGTGTGGCCTTGGTCCGCCATATTGAAAATTTCTGATTTTTATGAACGACTTTACCATATCTTAAATTGCAAAGAATTTAAATGTAATTTTATTCAGAAAACATTTTTTTCGACTTCTTGGGATTGTTATCTAATAGTTTGCCGCATTTAGAAGGAAATATATTTATTTTGGATGCAGTATTTAATGTTTTCTCTTGCCTTACTAGTCAAGATTTTGTGGATAAAAATGGACTTTGTTGTGTTGTTTACATTACAAAATTGTGAAAAAAGTACAATAATTGAACTTGTACCACGATTAATTTTGTTGTAAACTACTCACCACTCATTTGTCTTTCAAATGACCTTGGTCATTTTTTTCTTTTAAATGGACCCCTTTTTGTAATTTCTGTTTGAAATTGTATATTTTTAGCAGTAAATGTGCATCAGGAACATCAGAATGATTGCAGTTTATTGTACTTTTAATCCCTTTAAAGTCTTACCATATCTACATATGGAATGGCATACCTACTCTTTTGGATTATAGTCTTTGGGCTTCTATTGTTAATTTGATGCATTTTAATTAAAATCAACCTAAAAACAACTTAAAACTTCTCTTTTTTCTGCAAACACTTCGTCAAAATATGATGGTTAATATAGTGGTCAGAGATAGCTTTTGTTAGATTTCACTCCTTATTTGTACATGAACTTTGTTAATTGAAATGTATATACATACATGTAAATAATATAGTTGTGCCATTGTTTGTTGGTAAATTTTCTTAATTTTTTTGTTATATGGTTAATATCATATAGGCTATTTTGTCTGTAGTTCAGTCAAACTTTTAGCTAAACACTTTTGCAGTTCATAGTTGAATCCAGTATGAAATCAAAACAGTTTTGTTGTATTCACTATTATCTTAAATAATAAGCACAATGTGTGATATGAGCAGTTGGACATAGTCGATTCACACTAAATAAGTGATCCAATATAAGCCATCAGTGAATGGCAGGGGACAGTAGTAATGGTTACTAGCTGTAAAATGCTATATTTGGGTCCACCTGGAAATAGCATCTTCAATATATATGATGATTATTTACATTTTAATTTTGTTTACATTTTACTATTTACTTGTGTTAAACATCGAAAACATATTATTTACATGATAGCAATATTAACAATTTTTACAGCAATATTCATTATAATAGTATTGTGATTAAATATTTATATAATTGCTTTTGTTTAACCAAAACTTAATTAATATCTTCAAATAACCAACATATCTTCACAATGGATAATTTAACATTTTTAGTTTTCTTCAAAGTCAACATTAATACTACTGATAAAATGTGTTTTATTGGCATTAAAATAAACCAACAATTATGGTAAAAACAACAAAACTAAATCATTGCCACTGAACTTAGTACTGTATTGTGTTTTTTGTAATTATAATCCTTAATTGCAATGTTGCTTTTTGGTACCATGCTACCTATTGATGTTTAACTATATCTTTCTTTAGTAACTGTTAATAGCATATACACACATAATATCATTAAGACAATTATGCATACATTAGAATTGATAAATAATTAATACTGAAGGTTCAACAATAAAGTTATTCATAATCTTAATTAAAAAGCTATGAAAGATAGATGAAATAGACTGATCTACTGTAATAAATTTAGGTTTGTGAATTTGTTGTACTATTCATTGTTCCCTCCATGATAAAGACAGGTGTAGCAAAACTTTTAGTTATTGGTCATAGTTTGAGGATTCAGACAAGTTTAATTTAGCTCTGTAATATGTAGATTACAAAAATAAGTTCACTGAGGAAGTCTTACTAAGATTCAAATGTCTATCAAGTTGAGGACTAGATGTTTAATGGGATGGTGACATCTTAGTTTATTTATTTATTTATAAATATGTACATGCACAAATGTTATATATTGTTCACCTTTTCCTTTTGTAATGTCTTTGACATTAGTCCAAACTACTACTACTTTCAAACATGAAAGGGTAAAAACCTGTTACAAGCCACTTTAGGTTTTTGTCATCAAACATGTCCATTGTAATCGGTTATCCATATTGCTTTTTTCTTTATATTGGTTAGTGTACATAATAGATTTAAGAAAACCATTCCTATTCATATTTGGCATCATTTGAAAGCATTACATGGCTATCCATATTGCACCACCCTTTCACCTTCATTCTTATTTGGTTAGTGGACATATCATTAAGAAAACACTTCCTATTGTGTATGTATATATATATATATATATATATATATATTTGTCCATTACATTGAAAACTCAACAAGTTTGTTTGATGGTTGACATCTAGTAATTTTAAGTTTTATGCATGTTTTGTCTTGTATTAGTTTTAATGAATAGTTGTCTAGTATTAGGTAAAGCAATGGAACTTAGTTTGGCACATGTATGATTTATGTACATGTCTTAATATTGCTGAGAAATGCATAGTCATTTAAAATAATTGTCAGTTTAAAATTTACTGTTGTGTAAATCACTGATTAACATCTGTCCTTGTTCACATTTTTTACTTTTATAACGTGCAAAAGCTTCTAAATGTTTTTTTCACTAATAGTAGAAATTAAATGCTACCTGTATACGCTAATGTTATTCCAGGTTGAACATGTGTATGGAACCTACATGCATCACACTGGGTCAAAGGTCAAGCCAACATCCTCAATGTAAATTGTAGTTTCTATGGTTTAATAAAAGTTTTAATAATTCATCTATTGAATTGAAATTGAGCTCTCATTTAAGATGTGTGTAAATATTATTTGGGGCACTGTCAAAGGTCAAGGTTCCTAAAATTGATAACTAACTATGCATCTTTGACCATAGGTGAAACTTCATGACATCATGGCACCCTAAAGGAAAGAGGATAAGTGATAATATTTGAATCACAAGGTCATTAACAGAAAATCCACATTTTACTAAATACTATACGAGAATAAACTTGCATGCCTATGACCCTGCACAAATTAAAAATGGCTTTGATTTTTTAGGTCACAAGTCACAGGTCAAGGTCAGTTGGTCATATGTAAAAACACAACAGTCTTTTATTTATACATATAGATACATATATGCATATAGATACATATATGTATATAATTTGTTTTTATTATTTATGATTTATTTGTGATTGATATCTCCAAGTTAAATAAAATATAATTAGAGATTTCTATTAAATATTCCAATTGAAAAAATATAATGGAGATTTCTGTTAAATGTTCCAAGTGAAAGTCCTTTAAGATGATTAGATGTAATATGGTTTACACTACAGACATTACATCAATAAAACTTAGATTATTATTTAGAACGGGTTTATGGATGAATTGCATAAATACTATTAATCTTATTTGTACTTTTTTTATTTGCATATGTGAAGTTTACAATTCCAGATTCCAGATTATCATTCATTCTCTCCACAAACAAAAACACACACACACCCACTTGGTCATTTGAATGATTTTTATCACTGTTGTCACTGTACTGATACTTTTTATGTACATTTATATTTAAACAACAAAAATAAGTAGTTGTATAACATGAGACAACCTGATAATGTGAATACCTGTTAAATTTTGAAAAGACATTTTTATGTAATAGGAAAGCTGGATATTCATTTGCTGTATTAATTTCTGAAATATTTAATACCAGTCCAAGGGAGATAATCCAAATATTCTTGTTCTGTAAGGGGGCTTACTAGGGTTGAATAATTGTTAATATTAAATGTAGCTTCTCTCATTTGTGCATACACAAATTTATAGTTTATTTTTTCATTTTATTTACCGTCGGTTGTTAATTTTGCTTGGGTTTACACAGTAATATTAAAAACATAAATAAGAAATATTCTGGAAACTTGTTTCAGTTGAATTTACCGCACAGGTACTGTTCTTTTTAATTGTGTTAAAAGCTATAATTTATATTTAATTAAAAAATATATATAAATATGTATATTTAATACTACCATGAGGATTAATAAAGAATTAAATAGTTTATTTAAAAAAAATTCTTATATATACACACCACTTACTATTTTTAATAAACTTTTCTTCAGATTTTTTTTTTTTTTTAAAACATTGAAGCTAAATTGTTTTTGTAATTATTTTGAACACAGGCTAATAGTTCACGTCATATTTTATGTCATCAAATCTTTTGTTGATATGTATTTTGTAACTAGGTAAAGTAAGTAACAAATCAACATTGGAAGTGGGAGAAAAAAAAAAGCTCTTAGAATGTACCTATATGAACAATGGATGTTAAAATTGTTTTAAAGAAAAAAAATCCTAGTCTAACTGCATAACCAATTTAATATTTTCCAGATAATTGTTACATTAATATTTTATTATAATTTGTTTCATAGTTTTTAGGTCTTTAAAAACTTCACATACAATTAAATTAATTTTTCTTTTCTTTTCTTTTTATTATTATTATTATTTGTTCAGTATAAATTCATTGTATATTAAAATGCATAGTTCAATTACAATAATTATTTCAATATTTTTGTTTTTGTTGTTGCTTTTAAAACACTGCTTTTTAGTCCACATGTGCTTTGGATTTTAATTATGAAATTTAAAATCTTTATTATAAAGTTCTCTAAGATATTTGTATTTTTCTGTAATGTATACTCAAGTACAATAAATACAATTTGTAAAAATCAGTAATAATTGGTTATGGGCCAACCCAATTTGTTCTTAAATTCATGTAGTACATTCAGTTTTACTGGAATATTAACATTACTTTTTTTAATTTGACGGACGCCACTTAGATATTTCCCATATTAGTTGCAAGTTGTTTGTAGTTTTAGAACCATTTCTGTTACATTAAGGAATATTTTTTTGTGTACAAGTATACGTGGTTTCTGCTGAAACTAGTGTATAAAAATAACCAAATTTAAGGGTCATCGTTTTCTTTTCCACATTTTAGTGGATGGAATATCACATCATTGTTGTTTTTTAATGCAAACTACTAATGCAGATTGCGCTTACAAGAGTAAACACAAACACCATCGACCCCTTGCCCCAGATTAGATTGAGTTTTGAAATTTATGCTAGTTTCCCAGGCCTATAATATCTTTAAGGTTGCTTTATACATTAGAGCAGATGTGATTGCACTTGTAGGGTTAGATACTTGCACTCATCCCCTGTTCCTAATAGAAAGGCTGGAGATGAGTGGAAATTATGCTAGTTTCTCAGGTCAGTTAAGTGTGTTTCAGTAGGATGTTATGCCAAGGTTTGTGTTGTGGACTAGATTCATATATTTTTGCTGTACACATTTTGTTAATTGCAGAGTTCATGGATCCAACCAATAATGCGGAACCTCGTGGGCACTACTAACCATTTTATTATTTTATATTTTTCAGATTGGTGTTACAAGCATTGGCAAGTTACAGAGCCCACTGTTTGGGGCACTTGGCGCAAACAAGAACAACAGTAGCAGTTATGGAACAACTACTCGGCCAGACGGGACTTACGATGCCGATATTGGCTACAAACAAAAACTACCAGACAAGAACAATGACTCCTCATCAGCTTCTGGCTCCGATGCAAGGTAAGATTGTCATGTTGGAAATTAACTTGAAGGAGAACAAAATTCAAATATATCCCTTTTGTGTTGGAAATATGCATACTCAGACCACCAACACATACTGACAGTTTAAGAAATAAATAACACGTAATTTTAGACTCCGGTACTATAGCTCTGGGCAAGGTGATGTCATTGTAAACAAAATCAGACATTTATGACAAAGTGCTTCGCTTCAATCAACCCGACTTGTTAAACAACATAAATATAATACACTATAATAATAAACTAAATATATTTTAATTTTAGCATTAATAGAGTGAAATGTTCTTTCTAAAAAAAATCCAAAGGAAACATGTATGATATTAGGCCAGTTGGTAGTGTATGTTGGAGCAAAAATAACCACTCGGAATACCCAGGTTATGATGTTCTTTTTGAAGATGGACTACGTAATTGGTCCATTCTGTGAATACAGATGGGGACAAGTCCACTTCTACAGATTGATTTACAGTAATAGAGCATGACGGCTGATAAGGTCTATTACCATTGTAGGGGTGGCATGTTTTTCCCAGTACCCTGTGATGTTAAAAAAAATACTGCTGGTATGTAATTTTTCATCTTTATGACTGTAATTAATGGCGTGTCTCCCTACCAGATATACAACTGAAAGTATAGACCAATTAACTAAGAAAATGCATGGACAAAACATGGTTGTGTTATTTTGACACTTTGACAATGTTGATTTATTTCGTTTTATAAAATAATATATACTTACTGTTGGGTTACTGGGATGGATATTATTACAGAACATAGCGCAGAAATCGGGTACATTTGTTTCTTCAATTCTAAGACTAATTCCTGATGTAACTCATTAACTTGAATATTACGTAACCATTGGATCACTGTGCCTGTAGTTTGTAATAGACGTCACATTTAATCATTTTATTAATTAAATATAACAGTACACTTGTTGATATTAAGCAATAATGTGCATTATATACTGAACAAAAAAAAAACCTTCCGATTTGTACATATAGATTATATTTGTTGTGTTAAAGAATTCATTGTGTAATGAAATTATATAGGTAGTATTAGCCTTGAGTGTGGTGAAAAGTCTGCAGGCATTTTTATCTGAACTGTCCAATTACAGATCCAAGAAAAAGCATTTATAATATGAGTGTAGCCCAGTGTTTTCAATTTAATATAAATCGGTTTATTCCAGTATAGAAGGTTACGAAAATAAAGTTGATATGTCATGAATAATTTTGACAGCATTAATCTTTTCTTTAAAACTGCCGCCGTAGTGCCATTACAAAATTAATTTACAACGGCACTTAACTGCCGTAGCAAACTTGTCAAAATTTCAAGGGCTGAGCAAAGTTAGCAAAAGTTTCTTATTTTGTCCAGTATATATAGTTGAATATGCATTCCAGTCCAAAAATCTTGTATAAGCATTTGTTTTTAAATGTCCACGGATAAGTTTTCAAATTTTAGATAATAAATTTGTGTTGGTAACGGATGTTTCATTAACAAATAGGGGAAGATAGGGTTTCACTAAGTTTACTAAATCTGATCAGAACGCCCCCAACATAATGAGGGTATTGTATCAATCTTGTGTTTAAAAACGAGCATCTGTCTCTTTAAAGATCACATCACGACTGGTATATCAAGGGCCAGAGTATTTGTTATCCTGTCTGTGGGATGGTGCATATAAAAGATCCCTTGCTACTAACGGGAGGCACCACAGTAGCAATGAGGTCTAATTAACGAGCTACTCTCGATCTACTAAATTCCAAAACTATATTAGCTCTGTATCCTTTTTTCTTTAAGCCGACCGTTCAAAAATTGCACCAAACATTCCTTCATACTGAAATGCGCACCTTTTCTCTTTGGCATAATTAATGCTCCATTCATAATTTCATAGCCCCACCACCACCTGCTACCGATCTTGATTGGACTGCTGGGTGCTCCCTTGCATCTGTCAGTGCAGGCGGTCCCTGCTACATTCCCCCCAACTTTGTCTTGGATGAAAGAGCTTGCCTTGCAAGCTCTTGCGCCCATGACAGGCGTGCGCTACAACAGCTTGTTCCGAATGTGCATGTTAAACCCTATGACATGACATTACGCAATGGGAAAAAATAGCGAGTTTCCTCTCTTAAGTCTGTATTTCAACATTACCAAATGTTTGACATCCAATAGCATATTATTAATAAATCATGCTATAGTGGTGTCATTAAACAAAACAAACTTTATCTTTTGACTTTAAAGATCATGTCAGCTTTTATTTCGAAATGAATATTACATCCCTGACAAACGTCTCAAAATAATAATATTCTTCATATACAGCGGATCTGGCTCCGACTCAGATTCCGATAGCTCTGACTCCAAGTCTAGCAAGTCGAAGAAATCATCAGAAGTGGAAAAGAACAAATCTGATTCGGATCAGAAGTTGGACAGTGACGAGAGCAGGTCTGAGAAGTCGAGTGGGTCGGGGAAAGATTCCAGCAGTCAGTCATCGAGTGATGACAAGGATAACAATGTGAACCATCACTCTTCGTCGAAAGCTCCTCACCTGTACGACACCGACTCCCAAGAAACTCAGGATTCCTTCAAACCCCAACGTGGCCGGTCCAAACAGCTCAAAGAGGTAAGTGTTTGGATGTACTTCATGAAATGTGGCAGCAAGTTGTGAAGGAGATTTTCAGTTTGAAGACTTGACTTTCTCTGTAGCCTGTTATAATAGGGAATATTTTTTGGTGTGAATTTTTTACACTGGTGTTTGGGCATTTGGGAATATTGATGGTATTTTTGTTGAAAAGTTTCTTACTTTGGCATTTCTTTTTTGTATGTATATTTGCTGATAAATTCATAAAACTGCTGTCACAAACAGAGTAGCAGCATTCTAATTGTCGTTAGTAGATTTTGAGGGCTATATAAGATAGATGATGGTGGCAGGTTTTTACTTTCTGTAGTCCACATGCTGTATTTAAAATTTATGAATCGGTCATTTGTTTCCTCAATTAATTGGTCAATCGATTAGTTACATTAAAACAGTACTTAAGTGATTCATATTATTTGGTAAGACATGAAAACAGTATTTACATACATCCATTGCTGGTTTCCAAAATTACTTTTTTATTTAAATTGTCTGTTACCAAACTTGCAATTCATAAGAACAAGAAATCTGGTCAGGCCTCTTACATTGTGCATCATTGAGTTGTGAGATTTTGCAGTAGATGAATTAAAAGTAATGTAAACAAGTTTTAAAGGTGATGTGTCCACTTGTTTGTATGCCTAATCCTATTGATGTACTTTCGTTTGTTTGACACTTAATATGTCTATTTTTGTGCTACAGTATCCATCATTCATTCAGTTTTGTGTGCAGATGCTGACATGTTTTGTGTATGACCATTTATACAGTTACCAGTACGGTCCTTGGACATTTGGTCCGGTTGGCAAAAACTGTACGCCATAACACACTGCACCGGACAAATGGACACGGTCCTATGTTGTTTCATTGTGTGGGATTTTGGACGTGTCTGTGTCCTCATACATACACTTGGACATGCTACTTAAACACTGTTCATAAATTGAATTCCAAAACTGAACCATTTGTTACGTTATGCATACCAGAGATGTATCTGCGGTCACTGTCCAGTTTTATTTTCTCTGGACTTTGAACCATAAGTATTGATTACCGATGTCATAGGTTTGTTTCACATGAAATAAAAACTTTAAAATGTAAACTCTGTATGAAAATGTGAACAAAATGATTTTAAAACGTGCATGGTGTATGGAATGATGATCATATGCTGAAGTGTTGATGATAAATGTGACCTTGTATTTTAGGAATTTGAATCAAAAGGGAAAAAGAAATTTGTGAGTATCTTATAACTAAAATCTACATTGTTGCATGTTGTCATGTCATTTTCTAGGTGGATTGCTTATGGTTTAAGTCTATGCATAAACAATGTTTCTTTGTTGGTTAGATACCTGGTGGTGATCTGAAATTAAAGTTTAGTTTTGGCGATCGATGCACTGCTTTCTCTTTGCTTAACACATTGTTGTTTTTTTGTCCGTACAGCACATGTATTATACAGAAAGGATCAAATGGGTGATGGCTTGCACATTTCTTGCATTTTTAAAACATTAAAAATAAACAAAAATCAGTATTGAAAAAAACACATTTGTCTTAGAAATACTGTTCAAACAGGTGTTAATGTTCATGGAGATGTTTGGTAGGGTATGCTGAGATAGTGAAATATTCATTACTACAAATTTTTTTAATTTACAAGGCAACAGTAGTAACAATGAGCCAGGTGATACGCTAATTCTGTGGATATTGTATAATTAATCCTTGGAGGTTTTTTTTGACTGCACACTATTACATAAATATTTAATTGACAAATAAGTGATATAGGGAAATTAATATGAAAAGAATCACTAATGCTGTGTTCGGGTGTGTTCAGAAATTATATCAATCTAAATTCTGAATTGTAGACATGTAATTACAACATGTTTGCATTCAGGTGATCTTTTCATTAATAACAAAATAGTTTTTTAAAAAAGTAATGGAAAAACTTTTTAAAATCATTCTGCTGCACTTCAATTTTATGAATGCTTTAAATTTTGATCAGTTATGAATTATATCATTTTTCCACGACTCGGATGAGTA
>JAECMU010104712.1:0-17545 GCA_016106625.1 Dracogyra subfuscus
AGAGGTATGGAGGGGATCTTAAAAAACTGAAAATTAATATAAAATATTATAATAAAATTATAACTATCGCAAAATGGGGGTGGGGTGGGGGCGGGTCCCTACACCCCACCCCGATCCGTCTCTATATATTGGTAAAATAGGAAAACATAAAATACTTATTACGATTATACGTTAGTCACATTTCTTTTTAAAGGGACTGTCGTGAGTTTACAGCCATTGCAAAAAGTTTGCGATAACACAACATTGTTGGCGATTACTATTTCATAGTAAATACATTTTCTTGTTCAGAATACCAGTGTCTGTATATAGAATGTGTTTGCGGTTGTATACTAATGTTTGTAGCATACGTGATATATATTTTTTTCGTATTTTTGGGAGGTAAAATCCGGTTTGGGTTATTACAAGCATTAGGATAACAACAAACACCTTGTAAATAGACACTGATATTTTAAATAAGAACATGTATTTAATTTGCATGTTACATCACCAGAAAGGCTTTATTGGTAAGACACATTTTACGACGGTTGTAAACCCATGACTGTCCCTTTAAGCGACTGCCATGTTCTGCCATTGTAACGTGTTTCCAACTAACAGACCGCTGGTAAAAATTATATAGATTACAACCCCTCTAGAATAAGCATTATTTTTAGTTATTTTAAAAATATATATTCAATGAAAGTTTGTTATATAAATTTGTTAACGTTTTTTCTTTTCTTTTTTAGGCACTTCACCTACTACGACTACAGCAACTACAACTACAGCTACAACCACGACACGAAAACCAACTACAGCATGGAAAGGTATGTAACTATAAACGAAGACACGAAGAAGGAATTGTTTTATTTAACGACGCACTCAACACATTTTATTTACGGTTATATGGCGTCAGACATATGGTTAAGGAACACACATATATTGAGAGAGGAAACCCACTGTCGCCACTTTATGGGATACTCTTTCGGATTAGCAGCAAGGGATCTTTTATATGCGCCATTCAACAGATATAATAGTACATACAACGGCCTTCGTTACACGAGAAATGGCTGGAACGAGAAATAGCACAAAGGGCTCACCGACGGGGATCGATCCAAAAGACGTGCGTATTTAAAGTCAAAAACAAAACAAAGAATCAGGCAGACTACTGTCTTGCATTCAACAATACAGGGACAGGATGCAGCCCAGTGGTAAAGCGCACGCCTGATGTGCAGTCGGTCTAGGATAAATTCCCATCGGTGGGCCCATTTGGCTATTTCTCCTTCTAGCCAGTGCACAACGACTGGTATATCAGAGGCAGTGGTATGTGCTATCCTGTCTGTGGCATGGTGCACATAAAATATCCACTGCTGCAAATGGAAATTTTTTTTGGATTTCCTATCTATGAGTGTGTCAAAATGACCATATGTTTGACATCCAATAGCCGATGAATAATGAATCAATGTTCTCTAGTGGTGTCGTTAAAGAAAACAAACTTTAACTAACGTTCCACAGTACATTGTGTTCCTTTTCACCGAAGCGGGCAGCATAGCCCAGTGGTACAGTGCCCGCCTGATGCGCGGTCGGTCTAGGATCGATCCCCGTCAGCTAACCACTGGGGTTTTTCTCGACATAACCATATGTCCGACGCCGATATAACCGTAATTATAATGTGCTGAGTGCGTCGTTAAAAAAAAAAAAAAAAAAACCTCACACCTTTTCACCGGTATCTCTGGTGTGTATCCAATAGCCGATGACTAACTAATCAATGCGTTCTTTTCATTAGTCCCCAACTAGGTTAAACCGGAGGGGACTATAGTTTTATCTCCATCCTTCTGTCTGTCTGTCTGTCTGTCTGTCTGTCCGTTCGTCTGTCACACATAGTTTGCCGGACCTTTTTTCCACAATGCTTCTAAATAATGAACTGAAATTTTGTAGATAATTTTTTAACTATGTACTGTTATAGATCGAGCTTCATTTTCATGACGATTTACCCATTTGTTTTGCAGTTATCGCCCTTGAACTTAGGAGATATGGAAATTAGTTTTCTGGACTTTGTTTTCTTTCTTTACAATGTCTATGGTATTAAGACAAACAAATTTGTGTATAGCTTTATCGTGTACTGTTACAGATCAAGTTTGACTTCCATGACGATTTACCAATTTTTTACAGAGTAATGGCCCTTTTATCTAGAGATACGAAAATGTGTTGGTCCTTGTAGGGAACATGTTGTGCTTGTGCAGTACTCTTAAAATGTTATATATTATTTTTATATGACAATGGTCATGGATATGTGGCCTCTGTACAGTGGCGAGTTTAGGAGGCTGAACGCTCGCTGACAAATTAACTGGTACTATCGATCGTCTTGTAGCATCTAATACAAGGTGCAAAAAACAGTCTAGCGTTTGACTGAGATCACTCGTTCTCCTGAGCAGTGCTCATTGACTGTATTTTATTGTTTATATAAGGAACAACTAATTTTAGAAAAATACATTAATATACTTCCATAAAAACTGGAAACCACTTTTAAAATTCAGAACATCGAATCATTACTTACCGGTAGAAACTGGACGCTGGAATAATATTTCATTAGAAGACAGAATTTGTACCCTGTGCAATGAAAGTGAAATTGGTGATGATTTTCACTATCTTTTCATTTGCCACTTTTTTACTAACCCTATTACTATACTGGACCAAGTAATTATAAATTCAAAGTACTAATTCAAAACAAACGAATCAGTACACTAAAGAATTTAGCAAAGTTTATAAAAGTAGTTATGAATGCATTTAAACATCCTTGATTTTTTACATCCCCAACCTCCAGAAGTACATTTTATACATATGTTGAACATTAATTTACCAATAACAATTTTAACTAGTTCTACCAGCTTAACATTTTATATATTTGTATTTTTATGAATATTCACAGCGTTATGTTGTATGCAAATGTTCATAGGAATTAATTCACAATCATTGTAATTTAACTTTTGTATTTCTCTTTCATCTTGTCACGTGTTTATAGAAATATTATGTATATATTCCTACTACGCCGTTGTGCAACGACCAGAGAGTAAATAAAGTCTTGTCTTGTATAGCGTTCTCTGGGGTTGGGTTTTCTTTTAGGACCGTGTACCGATGATCCTCGTAAATGGGAGTTTTGTGCTACAGTGCGCAAAAAACAGATGTGTTCAGGGTTGACCTATGATATTCGACGACAGTGTGCCTGGAGTTGCGGTCTCTGCAGAGGTATCGTGTTTAAAGCATAATATATTTTATTTTACTTTGTTATTTTCGTGGTGGAATATTGGTAAAATAAGAATACATAAAGTACTCATAACTTATGATGCGATATTGGTCGTATTTTAAAAAGCGACCGCCGTGTCCTACCATTGCAACATAGTTCTGACTAATACACATCTGGTAGAAAACTGAATGATAAATATTACAAGCCTGTAGACAAATTAAAGTACAAAACTCACTACAACCATAGACGTTATACGCAAGGCATCTTTATTCCCAGATATCTAGTAGAAATAACAAATACTACAGTTCTCTATACAAACATAAATTGTAAACAAACTACAATCCTTTAACGACAAGAGTTCTCATTAACTATGACAACCATAGTAAAAAATGTTGAAGGCGAATTTTATTATTGTATGTTAGTTGTTGAAATTTGTTTACATTATTTTCCCAGGGCCTTCACCTACTACGACCACAACAACTACGACCACGACACCAAAACCAAGTACAGCATGGAAAGGTATGACATTATAAACGTAAAAAGTGCGCGCGTATTTAACGGCAGGATCAGGCAAATTACAGGGCTGACCAGAGCTGGTTTAAAGATCCGCATGGTCTGAAGGACAAACAACATCGGACCCCTTTTCCAGGACATATATTTGGCAACCCCCTCTGGAAGAGGGAACAAATTACCCGGGGAAAAAGCAATGTACACAGCACCGCAGGGCCCCCTGAAGCGTGAGGTCGGTAGCATTTGGTACATGTGATACCAAATAAACTGGCTTTGGTCTTGAACTTGGGCGGATGTGCCTACCGGGATAGGGTTTCGGGAATTCAAAGCCCCTCCCTGCTCAAACCAATTTAATTTTTCTCAATATATTTTCCTGGGGAACATGTCTTGACCCTCCACCTCACCCCCATAATCTTCGGTCGCTACAGACTAGACCCTCCCCGCACACGCCCCTGAAACAAAACTATACTTTCTTTGTGTTTCTTTTCACGTGTATCTCTGTGGTGGAGTCTGTTGTCTGATATCAATAGCCGATGACTAACGAATCAATGCGTTCATTTTATTAGTCCCCAATTGGGTCAAACCGAAGCGGATTACAGTTTTCATCTCCATCCTTCTGTCTGCTGTCTGTCTGTCCGTTCGTTTGTCACACATAATTTTCCGGACCTTTTTTCACAATGCTTCCAAATGATGAACTGAAATTTCGTAGATAATTTTTGTACTATGTACTGTTACAGATCAAGTTTGATTTCCATGACGATTTACCCTTCAGGGGCGGGACGTAGCTCAGTGGTACAGCGCTCGCTCGATGCGCGGTTGGTCTGGGATCGATCCCCGTCGGTGGGCCCATTGGGCTACTTCTCGTCACAGCCAATGCATCACGACTGGTATATCAAAGGCCGTGGTATGTGCTATCCTGTATGTGGGATGGTGCATATAAAATATCCCTTGCTGCTAATGGGAAAGAGTAGCCCATGAAGTGGCGACAGCGGGTTTCCTCTCTCAATATCTGTGTGGTCTTTAACCATATGTCTGACACCATATAACCGTAAATAAAATGTGTTGAGTGCGTCGTTAAATAAAACATTGTTTTCTTTCTTTCTTTCCATTTACCCTTCTTTTTATAGTTATCGCCTTTGAACTTATAAACTATAAACTTTTGTTTTTGGACTTCTTCTTTTTTTCTCAATGCCCATGATATTAAGATAAATTTTGTGTATAATTTTATCGTGTATTGTTACACATAACGTTTGACTTCCATGGCGATTTATCTATTTTTCACAGAGTAATGGCCCTTGAACCTAAGAGATACGGAAATGTGTTGGGCCTGGTAGGGAACATGTATTGCTAGCGTAGTACTTTTAAACTGATCATATCTTATTTTTTCTATGATAATGACCATGAATTTGTGGCCTCTGAACAGCGGAGAGTTTAGGAGGCCAAACGCTCTGGGGAAAATAACTGGTACTGTTGATCGTCTTGTGTCAAAAAAACAAACAAACAAAAAACAGTCTGGCTTGTGACTACGAGCACTTGTTCTAAACAGTGCTCAAAAACTTGTGTTGTGTTGTCTATAGCGTTCTCTGTTGTTTTTTTTGGTTTTTTAGGACCGTGTATCGATGATCCTGGTAAATGGACTTTTTGTGCTGATGTGCGTAAAAAACAGATGTGTTTAGGGTTGACTTACAATATTCGACGACAGTGTGCCTGGAGTTGCGGTCTCTGCAGAGGTATCTTGTTTAAAGCATGATATATTCTATTTTACTTTGTTATTTTCGTGGTGGAATATTTGTAAAATAAGCATACATAAAGTACTCATAACGATGCGACATTGGTCGTATTTTAAAAAGCGACCGCCATGTCCTACCATTGCAAGATAGTTTTGACTAATACACCTCTGGTAGAAAACTGAATGATAAATATTACAAGCCTGTAGACAAATTAAAGTACAGCAACTCACTACAAACATAGACGTTATACGCAAGACATCTTTATTCCCAGATATCTAGTAGAAATAACAAATACTACAGTTCTCTATACAAACATAAATTGTAAACAAACTATAATCCTTTAACGACAAGAGTTCTCATTAACTATGGTAAAAAATGTTGTTGAAGGCGAATTTTATTATTGTATTTTTTTATTTTTTTATTATTATTTTTTATTTTTTTTAAATATTTTTTTTAACGACACTTTGTTATTGGAATGTTAGTTGTTGAAATTTGTTTACATTATTTTCCCAGGGCCTTCACCTACTACGACCACAACAACTACGACCACGACACAAAAACCAACTACAGCATGGAAAGGTATGACATTATAAACGTAAAAAGTGCGCGCGTATTTAATGGCAGGATCAGGCAGATTACAGGGCTGACCAGAGCTGGTTTAAAGATCCGCAGGGCCTGAAGCACAAACAACATCGGACCCCTTTTCCAGGATATATATTTGGCAACCCCCTCGGGGAGAGGGAACAAATTACCCGGGCAAAAAGCAATGTACACAGCACCGCAGGGCCCCCTGAAGCGTGAGGTCGGTAGCACGTGGTACATGTGCTACCAAATAAACCGGCTTTGGTCTTGAACTCGGGCGGATGTGCCTGCCGGGATAGGGTTTCGGGAATTCAAAGCCCCTCCCTGCTCAAACCAATTTAATTTTTCTCAATATATTTTCCTGGGGAACATGTCTTGACCCTCCACCTCACCCCCATAATCTTCGGTCGCTACAGACTAGACCCTCCCCGCACACGCCACTGAAACTAAACTACACTTTCTTTGTGGGTTTTTTCACGTGTATCTCTGTGGTGGAGTCTGTTGTCTGATATCAAATAGCCGATGACTAACGAATCAATGCGTTCATTTTATTAGTCCCCAATTGGGTCAAATCGAAGCGGATTACAGTTTTCATCTCCATCTTTCTGTCTGCTGTCTGTCTGTCCGTTCGTTTGTCACACATAATTTTCCGGACCTTTTTTCACAATGCTTCCAAATAATGAACTGAAATGTTGTAGATAATTTTTGTACTATGTACTGTTACAGATCAAGGTTTGATTTTCATGAGATAAGTTTTGTACTATGTACTGTTACAGATCAAGTTTGATTTTCATGACGATTTACCCTTCTGTTTATAGAGTTATCACCCTTGAATTTAGAAATTATAAACTTTTGTTTTCGGACTTTTTTTTTTCTTCACAATGCCTATGACATTACGATAAATTTTGTGTATAATTTTATCGTGTATTGTTACACATAACGTGCGACTTCCATGGCGATTTATCTATTTTTTCACAGAGTAATGGCCCTTGAACCTAGGAGATACGGAAATGTATTGGGCCCGATAGGTAACATGTATTGCTAGCGTAGTACTTTTAAACTGATCATATCTTTTTTTTTTCTATGATAATGACCATGAATTTGTGGCCTCTGAACAGTGGCGAGTTTAGGAGGTCAAACGCTCGGGGAAAAAATAACTGGTACTATCGATCGTCTTGTGTCAAAAAAACAAACACAAACAAACAAACAAAAAAAACCCCAAAAACCCCACCAGTCTGATGTCTTTATGCAAGCACTTGTTCTAAACAGTGCTCAAAGACTTGTGTTTTGTTGTCTATAGCGTTCTCTGTTGTTTTGTTTTTTTAGGACCGTGTATCGATGATCCTCGTAAATGGACTTTTTGTGCTGCTGTGCGCAAAAGACAGATGTGTTCAGGGCTGACTTACAATATTCGACGACAGTGTGCCTGGAGTTGCGGTCTCTGCAGAGGTATCTTGTTTAAAGCATGATATATTCTATTTTACTTTGTTATTTTTATGGTGTAATATTTGTAAAATAAGCATACATAAAGTACTTATAACGATGCGATATTGGTCGTATTTTAAAAAGTGACCGCCGTGTCCTACCATTGCAACATAGTTCTGACTAATACACCTCTGGTAGAAAACTGAATGATAAATAGTACAAGCCTGTAGACAAATTAAAGTACAGCAACTCACTACAAACATAGACGTTATACGCAAGACATCTTTATTCCCAGATATCTAGTAGAAATAACAAATACTACAGTTCTCTATACAAACATAAATTGTAAACAAACTACAATCCTTTAACGACAAGAGTTCTCATTAACTATGACAACCATAGTAAAAAATGTTGTTGAAGACGAATTTTATTATTGTATTTTTTTTAAATTTTTTTATTTATTTTTTTATTATTATTATTATTTTTTTTAAAGAGTTTGTTATTGGAATGTTAGTTGTTGAAATTTGTTTACATTATTTTCCCAGGGCCTTCACCTACTACGACCACAACAACTACGACCACGACACAAAAACCAACTACAGCATGGAAAGGTATGACATTATAAACGTAAAAAGTGCGCGCGTATTTAACGACAGGATCAGGCAGATTACCATGAATTTGTGACCTTCTGAACAGTGGCAAGTTTAAGATGTCAAACGCTCGGGGGAAAATAACTGGTACTGTAGATCGTCTTGTGTCAAAAAACAAACAAACAAAAAACAGCCTGGCGTCTGACTGCGAGCACTTGTTCTAAACAGTGCTCAAAAACTTGTGTTGTGTTGTCTATAGCGTTCTCTGTTTTTTGTGTGTTTTTTTAGGACCGTGTATCGATGATCCTGGTAAATGGACTTTTTGTGCTGCTGTGCGTAAAAAACAGATGTGTTTAGGGTTGACTTACAATATTCGACGACAGTGTGCCTGGAGTTGCGGTCTCTGCAGAGGTATCTCGTTTAAAGCTTGATATATTATATTTTACTTTGTTATTTTCGTGGTGGAATATTGGTAAAATAAGAATACACAAAGTACTCAAAACTTACGATGCGAAATTGGTCGTATTTTAAAAAGCAACCGCCATGTCCTACCATTGCAACATAGTTTTGACTAATACACCTCTGGTAGAAAATTGAATGATAAATATTACAACATAGACGGTACACGCAAAACATCATTATTCCCAGATATCTAGTAGAAATAACAAATACTACAGTTCTCTATACAAACACAAAATGTAAACAAACTACAATCCTCTAACGACTAAACCAGAGTTTTCATTAACTATGACAATCAAAGCCAAATCACGCGAGGTTGTAAAAAATGTTGTTGAGGGCGATTTAAAAAAAAAAAAGTTAGTTATTGAAAATGTTTAACATTATGTTTTCAGGACCTTCACCTACTACGACTACAACAACTACAACTACGACCACGACACAAAAACCAACTACAGCATGGATAGGTGTGTAACTATAAACGTAGAAAGTGGGCGCGTATTTAAAGACAGGATCAGGCAGATTACTGTCTTGAACTCCTGTCAGTAGGCCCACTGGGTTATTTCTCGTTCCAGCCAGTGCACCACGACTGGTATATCAAAGGTCGTGGTATGTGTTAACCTGTTTTGGGATGATGCATCTAGGATTAATGCATTAGGAAAAATGTAGCGAGTTTCCTCTGATAACTACGTGTCCTATAGCCTATGATTAATTAATAAATGTGTTCCAGCGGTTTCGTTAAACAAAACAAACTGTCTTGACCTCAAGAGTGTGTGCAGGTGGAGGGTTTCGGTGGCCGAAATCCTTCCCTGTTCAAGTGAATTGTTTTTATTTCTAAATACACTTCCCTGGAGAACATGTCTCGACCATCCACTCCACCCCCATAAACTTCGATCACCACAGTCTAGATCCTCCCTCCCCACTGTTATAATTCCTGCACGTACACATGGAACCATACATCTTTTCACCTAGGGGTGGGCCCATTGTATTAATTTTCGTTCCAGCCAATGCACCACGACTAGTATATCAAAGGCCGTGGTGTGTGCTGTCATGTCTGTGGGATAGTGAATATAAAAGATCCCTTCTACTAATAAAAAAAATAAAACAAAAAAACAATTGCAGATTTTCTCTCTACGACTTTGTTAAAATGGGTAGGTGTAAACCACTTGCACCGACCAGTGATCCATAACTGATTCAACAAAGGCCATGATTTGTGCTATCCTGCCTGTGGCAAGCGCAAATAAAAGATCCCTTGCTGCTAATCGGAAAGAGTAGCCCATGAAGTGGCGACAGCGGGTTTCCTCTTAAAATCTGTGTGGTCCTTAACCATATGTCTGACGCCATATAACCGTCAATAAAATGTGTTGAGTGCGTCGTTAAATAAAACATTTCTTTCTTTCTTTGTTAAAATGACCATATGTTCGACATTCAATAGCCGATGAATAATACATCAATGTGCTCTAGTTGTATCATTAAACAAAACTTCTTCTTTTTTATCTTTGCACCTATATATCTGTGATGGGTCTGTTGTTTGATATTTAGTAGCTGATAACTAATTATTCAAAGCGTTCTTTTTACTATAATTTTTGTTTGTCAATGACAATGATGTAGCATGTTTAGGAGGCAGAGCGCTCGCCAACAAATTTAACTACTACCAACGTATTTTATCATATCACGTTTAGCACAACAACAAAAACCCAGTTACGCGAGAGACTGTGATAACTCATCCTCCTGAACAGTGCTCAGAGACTGTTTTATTGTCAATAGCGTTCTCATTAAAAGGCGTGTTCTGGGGGTTTTCTTTTTCCAGGACCGTGTATCGATGACCCTCGTAAATGGGAATTTTGTGCTACAGTGCGCAAAAAACAGATGTGTTCAGGGTTGACCTATGATATTCGACGACAGTGTGCCTGGAGTTGCGGTCTCTGCAGAGGTGTGATACTTAAGTCATGATATCTATGCTAGTTAATCATTTTGGTGGTGGACTTGGTAAGACGTAAAGTACTCGTATATATTACGATGATTTCAAGTTCAAGTTCTTTATTGCCGTAAGATTTACATCTTATCAGCATTAATAATACTATAAATATAAATACATCTACTAGTATATACAATATGTACAAACAATGGTGGATAATAATAAATAATATATTTAATCATTCAAGTACTTAATTAATCAATAAGATAATTAAGTACCATCTAGTTAAAATATTTAAATGATCAATACATACTTGTAAATAACAATAATTATATTTCACTATTCATTAAATTACTATAAAATTGCACAATTTTTTTTTTTTAAATTCTATTCTATGATACAATGGACTGTCCTGTCCTACCATTATAACGTGTTGCCTGCTAACACAATCTGATTAAAATTAGCTCCACTGGTCAATAACTATTACCTGTGGCTCTATAAGCATTCCGTTGGAGCTCATGTCAGCACTTTTTGAGGTGATTTCGATCAGAATGTTGATCATTCTTCATTAAGTGCTACCGGTCTCGGTGGCGTCGTGGTTAGGTCATCGGTCAACAGGCTGGTAGGTACTGGGTTCGGATCCCAGTCGAGGCATGTGAGTTTTAATCCAGATACCGATATGCAAAATTTGTAAAATTAAATATTTGTGTCTTTTCGGAGGTTTATTTGCATATATTAAGCATTCAAATGTGATATATGTTTTGCTCATTTGTTTGTAAACACTTGAACATTAGCAAATACCATTTTCTTTTTAAATCTGATAATTTTGCACTAATACCAGATGCATTTTATTATGTGTAACACCACTGACAAAATGACCTCACATACATATCTTTAAGACACATTTTCCTAGTTTGGGTCATTCATTTAAGCATTAATTTTCACAAGTTCAGATTATCTATATATATTTTACATTCACATATAGAAATTGTTTTCTGATATTATACAACCAAAAAAGTCAAATCTTTATGGCTTACAAAACTGCACATAATGAAGAATGACCCATGTAATCATTATTATTCATAGATATCTAGTAGAAATGATGCACATTAAAAACTTCTAAACAAACAGCTTTTTAGATGAACATAATTAGAAGTCTTTCCAGTACATTTTTTTTATCACGTTGACTGGTTTAATCTGGTTACATAACGACTTACTAGGTTTTACATGCTCAAAACTTGTTGACATACCAGGTTCTTCCAGAGGAAAAACTGCCAACAGAGAAGAGTTTCACAATCTTTAACCTGATAAATATGGGTCTAACTAAATTTTCACCAAAATTCGACTTACTAGGTTTTTCCAGATCACAGGAGGTATGTATGTATGTATGTATGTATGTATGTATGTATGTATGTATGTATGTATATATATATAATTATAAATAAATACGCTAAATGACTAAACCAGATGATTTCTCGTTAACTATAAGCCAAGTCACGTGACGCTGTAAACGTCATACGTAAAGAATGGGGTTGACGGCGACTTGTGGTTGTTTTTCTTCTTTTTATGGAACGTTTTATTATAGCCACTTGTTAATATTATTTTGGCAGGCCCTTCACCTACTACGACTTCAACAACTACAACTACAACAACAACACAAAAACCAACTACAGCATGGAAAGGTTGGTAACTAAAACGCATTGCGGGACAGAGGGGACTACTCCCTCCGCCCATTTGAAGTACCCCCTTTAATTACATTTCTAAACATTTCCAGTCTAGAGCATGTCGAGGTAAGACATGTTTGTTTCGCTTGTGCACACTGCACGTGCTTTCGCGGCTCGACTTTGGGATCATTCACTTCGCTGTTTTTGTCAGCGAAGTGAAGTTTTCTACTGGGAGTGTGTGCGGCCATTGGAACCGATTGTACGCTGGAACGCTTCTCGTTTCGACCTTCTACAGCACCAGGTTGGATTCGTTTTAGATACATTCCTTGCCTCCTTGTCATTTCTCCGTCTGATTTGGGTGTTTTTTTGTGTGACTTGTATGACGGCCATTCTGTAGAACGCCACGGTTGTTCGCGTTTAGTCTCTACATGCACGAGCCTGTCCTAGCAGCAGCGGAAGATTGACATCCCCACTCTAAGAAGAAATAGGAAGCGGGGTCGGGCCCTACTGCTCTTTTCTAGACTTTACTTTGTTTTATTGTGATACCATCTCGTATCCTCCGGATACCAACCAACGACGACTGGACTATATCTAGGTCTGATTCTCTCTCTCGTTCAGACGGATCCAATTTCTCAAGATCTGTATTTCAGCATAGCACTACACCTTCAACGTCTATTGACTGTCAATCTAGGGGTTTTATTGACGGGATGCAACCCATCCCGTCCCTACAAGCTGTGCACCCTAACGGCCTTAACGAGGCCACTCACTAGGACATATAGATCGGACTTTAAACGTTTAGACCTTCGTTCAAAAGTGTATGTCGAAATTACTTCTTTGTTTTTTTAAATATTATTAAATAGTCCGATCCTCTCTTCTTTTTCTTATTTATTTTCGGACTGTCCTTCTAAAATTCTCCAAATTACATAAATATTCGACCGAGCAGTCAGTTATTTTAATTTTTGGCTTGTAATTTTTTTTCTTTTTTTTTTTAAAAAGAATTCTAGTAACGTTTTTTACTAATCGCCATTTTCAAAATTCTGCCTATTATCAACTCTAACCCCCCACAGCCTCCATCCCGAGTCAGGCCACCGATCTCATCTAATTTCTTTTTGACCACCCGATCTAATCTAGCTACCAAATTTAATGAGTAGAATTTTCTTTATTAGTTATATTAATTAAAGATGCGCATTTAATTTTTGGATGTAAATTTCAAAATTTTCTCTCCCAGGACAAGCCCCTACTATCCAGAGACAGGCCCCAGGACGGACATGCTCGAAACTCTAGTGGAATATGAGCATGCACAAATTATTCGCACTCGCACTCACATTTCTAAATTCATCATCCACAATATACAACACACTTTCCCTGGAAACGCTTCTCTGAGTATATTTATTTAGGAACATGCCCCCGAACCTCACTAAAAATATGGCTACCTTTGGGAGCTGGGCTTATTTGTCTTCGAAACACTCTTTGCCTTTTTTTTTTGGTAAGATCCGCCTCTGAAATATGCAAAGATCGAGCGTGTTTAAAAGGAAGAGTTAAACGGATTGTGCGTCTTGAAATAAATATTGATTGTGTACGTTCGGGAGGGATATAGCCCAGTGGCAAAGCGCACGCCTGATGCGCGGTCGGTCTAGGATCGATCACCGTCGGTGGCCTCATTAGGCAATTCTCGTTCCAACAAGTGTACCACGACTGGTATGTCAAAGGCCATGGTATGTACCACCCTGGCTGTAGGATGGTGCATATAAAAGATCTCTTGCTATTAATGAATTTTTTTAAAGCGGGTTTCCTCTCTATGACTTTGTAAAAATTACCATATATTTGACATCCAGTAGCCGATAATTAATAACATCAATCTGCTCTAATGGTATCGTTGAACAAAACAAACTTCTTTCTTGTTTACGTTCCTCTTCATCTGTTCTATTTGATATCCACCGTGTTTTGTCTTCTACAGTATTCTCTCAGGGTGTTCTTTTTTCCAGGACCGTGTACCGATAATCCTCGTAAATGGACGTTTTGTGCTGCTGTGCGCAAAAGACAGATGTGTTCAGGGTTGACTTACAATATTCGACGACAGTGTGCCTGGAGTTGCGGTCTCTGCAGAGGTATCTTGTTTAAAAGCTTGATATATTCTATTTTACTTAGTTATTTATGAGGTGGAATTGGTAAATCAATACATAAATTACTCATATGGCCATATTGGTCGCATTTTGAAACCGACTGAACGTGGGGGTTTCCTGCCATTGTTGGTTCCAACAGACCAAATCAGTTCCTATTGCCGATAATGTTAACGTTTACCAATAAAACTGATATGAACAGCGTATCAGCACACCCAGGAAGTACAGCAGTAAAACGTGTGGCACCTCACATCTAATCTACCAGCAAGAAAATGGATGATCAAATACCATTTAAGATATTTAATTAATGTTTTTAGTAGTAACCGGTTTTTTTTTAATTAGTTTCAACCTCTGGTATATACTGCACAACAACGGTATAATAAATCGAAGTGTATTCACTTATTGTCAGTGGATAATAGCACAAATAATCAGTGTCACACATTACTGCTAATCACACCCACAGCTGTTTTTACTCCGTAAATATTTGAGGTACACCTCGAACTTTGACACGGAAGTCTCTTCTTTGGTACCATGCAACATATGGCATATATGGTCGATTCATACAAGTTACACACAAGGCATCATCGTTCATAAATATCTAGTAGACAATTACTGACAAATGCAATCCCTTAGTGGGCGGCTTTAATACTTGATATAGGTGTTCATCCGATTCACGTGATAGTGCTGTATAACCCTAGAGAAATGTCAAGGTCCTTTAGAACTTGGTTAACGCTTGGTTCAGTTTTCCCAAATAGCATCCAGCTCCCGAATTCTTTTCGTAAGCATTACCCATATTCAGATACTGAATTTATAAATAATGGATGAAGGCAGAAAATGTTACATAACCGATATAACAAACGCCAAATCAATTTTCACTGATATCCAACACGTCTTTTCACTTCAAACAGTAACTCAAGAAAATACAAATGATTTTATGTTTAGTTTCATCTTGTTAAATCGCTCTGTGTCTGTCACTATATAAATATAGATGGATGTGTTTTTGTTTCACTCTCTTTTTGATTGCCTGCATGTATGTCTCTCTCGTTCCAGCAAGTGCACCACGACTGGTATATCAAAGACCGTGGTATGTACTATCCTTTCTTTGGGGTGGTGCATATAAAAGATCCCTTGCTACTAATGGACAAAATGTAGCGGCTTTCCTCTCTAAGACTAAATGTCAAAATTACTAAATGTTTGACACCCAATATCCAGTGATTAATAAAACTCCATTCACGGTTATATGGCGTCAGAAATATGGTTAAGAACCATACAGGTATTGAAAGAAAACCCGCTGTTGCCACTTTATGGGCTACACGTTTCGATTAGCAGCAAAGGATCTTTTATATGCACCATCCCAGAGACAAGATAGTACATACCACGGCCATTGATATACCAGTCGTGATGTTCAGGCTGGAACGAGAAATGTTTGTGTGTTTTGGTTGGGGTGGGGGGGAGTCTTTTTCTTTTTCTTTTCTGTTCTCCTCTGCTTTTGTTTGTTTTGTTTTTGCTGTTTTTGTTTTTGTTTCTTTTTTGTTTCGGGTGGAGTTTTTTTTTTGTTTTTTGTTTTTTTGTTATGGGTTTTTTTATTGTTTTGGTGTGTGTTTTTTTAATAGTTTTGGGGTGTTTATTCTGTTTTGTTTTCTTTCTTCTTTTTTTTGTTGGGGAGAGAGTGGGATTTGTTTTTGAAGGTAGGAATAAGGTGGGTGTTTTTTATTTTTATTATTTACTATTATTATTTAAAAACAAAAATATATGTTTTTGAGTTATTTTGGGTTTTTTGTGGGGATTTGTTATTATTTTAAATATAAGTTCGTTTCTTGTATTTGCAGGGCCATCCCCAACTACTACTACAACACCGGTGCCAACTACAACATGGCGAGGTTTGTAAATGAACAGATAATGTTAATATATTTTCATAACAACGCATTCCACTGAAAATATTTGTATTTTCTGGGGTCTTGAGAATTTCTTTTACTACCTAATTCAAGTAGCGAAACGTATTACTTAGACGTCAACTCGCCATACTTTAAAATGTACTGAGGTATCGGTAAGCAAATATATCCAAACTGTGAAGTAGGGCGGTCTACACTCATTGTGACAAGCGAAGTTTCTAGGTTTCGGGTCATATTCCTCCAAGAATTTTTATTTTTAAAAATCTGTGCCCGATTCCTTTGCTTTCCTTTCAGAAATAGTTCTTATATTTAACTTTGAATGAAAAGAAACGGAATATTAATTTAACAAAACTTTACCTACCACATTTTAAACTTATTATTTGGTTTCTAACACGTGGTTAATAATTCCGACAAGTGATCGAAATAAAAAGATAGAATGAGAGAGACTAAACGAATGTGAGCGAGAGGAAGAGAGAGAGAGAGAGAGAGAGAGAGAGAGAGAGAGAGAGAGAGAGAGAGAGAGAGAGAGAGAGAGAGAGAGAGAGAGAGAGAGAGAGAGAGAGAGAGAGAGAGAGAGAGAGAGAGACTGAAAGAATGAGACAATTAGAAAGAAAGAGAGCGAGGAGGCGGTCACAAAGAGGTCATCTTAAAAAGACAATTTTAGAAGTTTAATAACTGTAGGTCAGTCGGTAAAACATTGTCAAATTTACTATTAATTATTTTTAAACCTAGTGGTATTTTTGGATATGTTATAAATAGAATATTACGTTCAAGTCCCGTTAGATCAAATTTATCTTACAACTCGTCATTTAGAAACGTATTCATGGCGCGTTTGCTTGTAACAACTAAGATAAATGATATCTAACGACCACTCATGCAGTATTTTCTATATATCACATACTTTATTAAATAAGTGATCATAATTTATTTTGTAAGCCCCCACTTCATTTAGTCTGTTGAGTTATAGAAACAACATGCATGTAAGGTTTGAATTGACAAAAATACAGCGGGCTTGTTTATGTCTTATCACCTGCGTTTAAGAAAAAAAACAAGCTTCGTAAACTCAACCCAGCATGTTTACTTTCAGGTCCGTGCATAGATGACCCTAGCAAATGGAACTTTTGTGCCGGGGTGCGCAAAAAACAGATGTGTAATAAATTAAGAAAAACATTACTAAATCAATGTGCCTGGAGCTGTGGTCTCTGCAAAGGTATAATACTTTGACTCATAACATAAATACCAATTTGCTCATCAAGACTGGATGCATCTGGATGCTTGCGTTTTAGGCATATATACACCATATATGATTATACCATTGCGGCTAGCTGCATGTATTTTGTAGACGCACGCATCACATGCATCCAGACTAAACGCTGTTATTGAAACTAATGTAGTTCAGGGTGGGGTTTTTTTTTTTTTTTTTTTTTTTTTTTTTTTTTTG
>JAECMU010104714.1:0-10878 GCA_016106625.1 Dracogyra subfuscus
TGACATTCAGAAAATAATGTCGAAAATATCGTCTGACCCTTAAATTCTTTTGAGTAGTATATATACTGTATATATGTATGTATATATATATCGGCAGCATTCGTCGTTCTAAGCTTCGCAGAATAAAGCCGATATCTTAAGACAGTAACCCGTTACTCCCTTTATATATAGAGAGGTTATTACTAGAGTGTTTTAAGGTATCGTCAATATCATATGGTGCATATTAAAGAGAGAAAACCCGCTACATGTTTCCATAAGTAGCAAGGGATCTTTTATATGCACCATCCCTGACAGGATAGAGCAGACCACAACCACTGATATACCAGTCGTGGTATTTTGGCTGGAAAAGAGAGTCTGCGTATGTGCCAACAGACAAGTTGATGTATCTTGCGAAATCAAAATACAACACTATACCCAGGACATTCCTCACGGACGGCAGTGTGACGTGAGAAAAATCGGAAGATAATCAAGTGTTGTAGTTATTGAAATCAAAATAAACTAAATCTAAACTTTGGTTCATTTATTTTATTTACCCTAAGAACATTTATTTCCATAACGTTTCCATAGCCCAAATAAAAAACAAACAAGTATGATTTTTCAAGGCTTTTAGCATCCTGAAGTATATGCTGGTAAATTTCCAAAACTGTCAGAAATGCATACGAACCCTGCCAAGCTATAAGTTACGAAGACACGAACACGCTGGAAAGGTCCACAGTCATACCAGTACATTTTCTCTTTACATAAGGCATTTGATATGTTGCGGGTTACTTTTGTTTGATTATTTTTGTACACTTCACAGGCATCGTGAGTTGATCACAGCTGGAAGGGATGGGACAGTTGCATATTAATTTGATTTCCACAAACGGGGACAGGAATTGTTTGTTTTTTCTTCAGATTTGGGGTGGTGGTCTACACCGACACCTATGCACTAAATGTGTATTTGTAAGATTTAAAATACTACCTATTTATTGAACATATGGTTAAACATATCTTTGTACATATGAAAGCGATACGTGCCATGTGGAACTTAATACTTCGACGTCAGCGACTGACGCACTACTACCGAACAGGAATGTCAACCAAACGAGTTGAGTTATATAACTTAAGATCGATAATGGGTAATAAATAGAATATTAAACTCGCTTCCATTTGGTATCATGATTATATCACTCGTGAAATAATGTTCATTGTCACTCGATAAAGCCTGTGGGGCAACTAAACATTATTTCACTTTGAACATAAACATGATACGAAATGAAAACTCCTTTAATATCCTATAATTGTAAACCGCAGTTGTTGTTGGCGCTTGATTTGACCTGCGTGTGTGTGTTTCTTTAATTATTTAAAATATATATGTTTTGTTTTTGTTTTTATGGGTGGTGGGCTATATTTTCATATTCTTCTTCTTTATATGAAAAGTGATGAGCTGGTAGGTCACTTCTCGACTCAATGGCACCTACGTTGTGTTTTCATGCTTGGTAAATTGATACGTTTCTCTAGTTTGGCGAACTCGTCATGTATGTCGCCCATCACAAACGAGTCCTCGTCAATCCAGTAGTGATACCTGCAGGTGAAAACAGAGGAAAGAGAAACATAATATTTGATATCATCAGTTTGAGTTAAGCCACTTCTACTCCTAATTGTAATCATAGTGTCAGACTGTCAGACTGTTAAGACGACGGCTACATTGTACTTTCTCCAACTCCTGACATTTGACGTGTGCATCAGATAAACAACTAATGAGTTATATGACGAGAATCGAGTTGTAAGAGTACTCAGACTAGCAACTGGACAGTCATAAAGTAGTGAAAGCAAAATGTGTTGACAGTTGGTAGTCAAAGCCTAGCATTAGTCTCCAATGATCGTCAACATCATGACCGTCGTCATCATCATCATCATAATCACCACTACCACCATCATCATATTCACCACCACCACACACATTATTATAATCATTACTATCACCAACATCATCGTCATCACTATCACCACCACCAATATCATCATCATAATCATCAACTTCACCATCATAATAATCATCATAAAAATTTCTATTTAGTTTTAGACTTTCATAAGTCTAGTTTTGTTGCATGATATTTTGTTGTATTGTGTCTTCATTTATACACAGGCGATACGTAACCCAGTGGTACAGCGCTTGCTAGATGTGTGGTCGGTGTGGGATCGATTCCCGTTGGTGGGTCCATTGGCCTATTTCTCGTTCCAGCCAGTGCACCACGAATGGTTGATCAAAGGCCGTGTATTAACTACCCCAATTGTGTGATGCTGCTAATCGAAGAGTAGCCCCTGAAGTGGTGACAGCGGCTTTCCTCTCTCAAAATCTGTGTGGTCCATAACCATATGTCCAATGCCACATAACCGTAAATAAAATGTGTTGAGTGCATCGTTAACTAAAACATTTCCTTCCTTCATTTATGCACAAGGTGAGAATTAAATTAAAACTCCAGTTTGTTTATTTGTTTATCTGTCTGTCATCATCGTTAAGGAACATTCCTTTGTTTCCTATCAATACTCACGTGGATGAACCATCTTTTTTCCTTCGTGGGTAGACCTGTGTCCCCATCACCCAGTAGGTCTGCCCTTGCTGGAATTTCGGACAGTGACACGACCTCTTGGTGAATATCTGCACCGTACTGTTAATCAGCACTTCGTCTTCTGAACCTGTCCACATGTTATAAACATAAACTACTTCATACAAAACAATTAAAACGTTTAAGTTTTTTCTTCTTCTTCACCCCATAAATCATATTTTCTACTCTATGCTGAGTTTTTTTTAATACAATTACATTTTTGTGTCAGCAACTGACGTGTGTGTCAACTTTAAGGTCACTAATAAAAATATTATTTCACACATTATGAGTTGACTTCGTATTCGGAAAAACTCACAATGAAATTGTATATTTATTATTATACATATTTCCTAATTTTTGATAGTAACAACAAAAAATCCACAAAACAAAAACCACGTAACACCAGGATATATTTATGCAATGTTTCTTATAGACATTTTACATGATCACAGTCAAGAACATACGTGGAAAAACTAAATTTTTGTCCCATTAAGGTTTACTCTGATTTTGTGAATTTTTAAACATTATTTTGTGCTCGGTCTAATGGTTGGCCGAAAACATTGCATTGCCACTAAATGACAGATTATTGACATTAATAATATGGGATTGTTATGCAGGAAAACTGAGCGTCAACTTGGTTGGAATCAACTAGTATGAAAACACCAACAAACCAATGACGTTAAGGAACCGTTCAGGATAACCTAGCAAAATATGTCCATGGGAAGACCAGGCATTGTTAACACTTGTTCCAACGTGGTCCCTTTTCCAGCAGCAAGGCCTTGAGAGATGCTAGGAGGCCTATCAAACATCCCCTTCTGACACCAGCACACAAAGCAGCATGTTTGGTGTGGCGTCAGGCAAGCCACGGATGGAATCTTGCGATCTGGAGGAAGATTCATTGGTCCGATGAGAGGCGCTTTATTCTCCATGTGATAGATGGGAGAAAACGCGTGTCTAAAGGCAACCAAATGTGATGGTGCAGTCATGCATTTCTTATTATCGCAAGTTGTATTTGGTCACTGCTTAAGGCAATCTCAATATACCAAGATATCCTGGAAGCCGTTGTCGTCTCTCACTTTGATAACCCTACTCTTGCCACGAGGCCAGTGTTTATGGACGATGATGCTAGACCCCATCTAACTCGTGCAGTAGTGGATTTCCTACAGCGAAATGCAAACACTACCATCCCTTGGTCTGCAAGAAGCCCTGGCCTCAATCACATTGAGCACTTGTGGGGCATTCGTGGTCGGTGAATACGTCAGAGACATCTCAGAGTCCAACATTTAGCAGATTTGGCAGCAGCATTGCACCAGGAATGGCTGGTGATGCCAAGACACCAACCAAAAAGGAGTGCCATGGCAACACAGTCACAGACAGGGAAACACAGGTAACATGAGCATACAGTCAGTAATTTAATGTTACTCTTTCATTCGTCCGTTCTGTCAATATTTCGCTCGTTCGCTCAATCATTCTTTTAGACACAATTTACACAGGCAGTCAAATAATTAATAATAATAAATTAAGCTAATTAAAACTTACAATGTTTCTTCACCTCTAACAATGTAGACAGCAATAGTTTCGTTGCATCTTTATTTTGTATGTCGTAAGCCTCGACTTTGAAAACTGTCAGAGAAATACAACAATTATTAATCTCCTACCAGTCCAAACGAATGTCACTACAGGTTTCCTATCCCTTCTTCTGTCTGTCTGTCCCACATATCGTTTTACACAAACTCAAGATAACGAACTAAACGTTTATCATATTCTGTCACAAATCATGTATGTCTTTCATTGCAATTTACCCATTTTGTACAGAATTATGTCCCTTGAATTTAGTAGATATGAAAATATGTTGGGCCGGTAGAGGACATGCATTGCTTTAGCAGTACTCCCAGAATGCTAGTTTGTAGAGAAAACAATCCATACATTCATACATCCTTAAGTAGTGAAGCAACGCACTCATCAAATTTTATTTATGGTTATATGGCGTCATACATATGGTTAAGGACCACACAGATATTGAGGGAGGTAACCCACTATCGCCATTTCATTTGCTACTCTTTTCTGTTAGCAGCAAGGGATCATTTATATGCACCATCCCACAGACAGGGTAGTTGTGGTGCACTGGCTGGAACAAGAATAGCCCAATGGGCCCACTGATGGGGATCGATCCCAGACCAACCGCGCATCAAGCGAGTGCTTTACCGCTGGGCTACGTCCCATTCCATGCAGTGACGCGTTTCATACATATTTGTTTCGGGGCGAGATGTAGCTCAACTGATAGAGCACGCATCTCAAATGCTTTTGTCATAGGATTGTTGATGGACCCATTTTCTGATTGGATATCTTCCTGCCACAACTAGTGCCACACGACTGATATATCAAAGGACGTGGTATGTGCTGTCCTGTCTGTGGTAAAGTGCATATAGATTCCTTGCTGCTACTGGAATAATGTAGTGGGTTTCCTCTGAAGCCAACGTGCCACGATTACCAAATGTATGGTTCTAACAGGCGATGATTCAATCTGATTAAAATCAGCTTCTCTGGCTTATACCTATTATAAAAATGGGCAAGTGTAAATTTACACTTGTCCATTTCTGTTATTTATACCCATTGTACAATAATTCCTTTATATGCTGAGCAAAATGAAATACAAGATCTCTACCCTTTTTGTTGTTTTCCTTCTTGGTTTGACTTATATTTAAAGATGATCCATCAATTCTTACCATATCTCGCATCTCTGACTGCACGTTTAATCTTGAACAGACTAGTACTGGGACTGCATCCAGAACATTTACCTGTAGAAGTAATTAAAGGTAAATTATCACCGAACAGGTCATAATATATACAGTTATGTCATGAAATGTATTAATATTATATAAGCACACAGTAATAATTAAAATATTCTGACTACTGATATTTCGTAATATGTCCCTATACTGTAATATGATAACATATATTATAGTATACATATATACTAGTATGTATAAAAATGTATTCAGTATTGTGTATATCCTTTTGTAAACAGTCTTGTCACAATTTGCTACATACACATTCCTTTTATGCCGCGGCGCATTAAAGCTCTAGGAGAACATAAACTTTCAAATGTTTAGTGTTAAAGTTGTATTTAAATTTTCAAAATTTAATTTACAAAATTAACTTTTCGTAATATCACTCTATTTGTTTGTGAAGATTGAAGAATCATTGTACTTTCAAATTTGCAATAATACGTTTCTATTTAAAAGTTAAAATTTAATAACTAATTCAAAAATTCACAATTTCCGAAACATCTCTTTCTTATTTTTTAAAGTCCCGGTCACACTGTCAAGGATCGTCTGGTCGGATCTACGATGGACCAAAACCTCACGGATGATCCCAGATAGTGGTCTATCCGTGGTCCTCTACAGATGCATCGGGGTTCAACTACGGTTTTTTACGGATAAACCAAGGATTATTATGGATAGGAGTTAGTTAGCACCGGGTCGCTATGGGTCACTACAATTCTCCTGTGATCTGGACAAACCTCGTAAGTCTGTTGAGCGCAAATTTGAGAAAACAAAGGAAAACCGTTTTGCTTTAGGTTTAAGCTACTAAAAATAAAATAAATTTTATTTGGGCTTTTTAGATGAACATAATTAGAAGTCTTTCCAGTACATTTGTTTTTATCACGTTGACTGGTTTAATCTGGTTACATAACGACTTACTAGGTTTTACATGCTCAAAACTTGTTGACATACTAGGTTCTTCCAGAGGAAAAACTGCCAACAGAGAAGAGTTTCACAATCTTTAACCTGATAAAATGAAGAGGTAAAACCTAGTAAGTCCAAATATGGATCTACATGTAACTATATTTTCACCAAAATTCGACTTACTAGGTTTTTCCAGATCACAGGAGAATTCGCTAAGGATCAACACAATTTAGTAAGGACCACAATGGACTGTCACGAACGATGCTGGATCATATCCGTGGCTAACACGGAGTCTTGATCCTCGACAGTGTGACCAGCTCTTGAGGTCGGGGATTACTAAGATTAAGTACGGATAAGTACGGTTTAAGTATGGTTTATTACGGATTATAATGGATTATTATGTTCCTCTACGGATCATTATGGATGTACTACGGTTGTTCGACCCGTGATGAATTTTTGAACATGTTAAAAAAGTTCACGGACATACAATACTACTACGATTGATCAGGGATTTAATACGGACAGCGACGGACCTCTACGGACAACAACGGATTGTCACGAATGATGTCTGACCGTATCCGTGGCTAACCCAGCGTCATGATCCTTGACAGTGTGACCAGAGAATCATAGTACTAAGTTCAGAGCAATCCAATTAAACCTTTTCTGTTTAATTTCTATATACATGTCGGGGTTTTTTATAAACCCACCTCAAACATTTGTTCGATATGTGTCTCTATTAGTTTGCGGAGATTATCCCAGAGGATCATTGTGCCAAGTTTTAGAACAATTCATTCAAAACTTAGGAGCAGACATATATATACTTTTAATATTTTCATTGTTAAATATTTATTTAGATTTTCAAAATGTAATAAAATGTTTAATTGATGGGTGGAGTGGACAGATGATGGATGAACGCTGGAGAAATAGTTATTAGAAAAGCTCCACTGATGAACGTCATAGCATATCCCTCTGCCCCCTCCCCCCCCCATTCCACATGGTCCTGATATTCCCTTCCTTTTATGTTAAGTAGTGTATACAGCCACCGATTAAACAATGTGCTGGGTTGTTATTAAATGGACATTCCTTTCATCGGCTATGTTTACAAGAGTTATATAAATTACCCGAAACACACTGACAGTCTCCTCTGTACTGGCCAGGCTCCAAGTTAGAACACACTACTGACAAACTGACGTCCTGGCCAGTGTCGTACTGTTTGATACAAGGGTGGACTAAAATAACATTCAAAGTAATTAAAATCAGAATCATAATAACTAAAATCAGAATAGTAATAACTAAAATCAGAAGGATAATAAATAAAATCAGAATAGTAATAAGTAAAATCAGAATCATAATAACTAAAATCAGAAGGATAATAACTAAAATAAGAATAGTAATAAGTAAAATCAGAAGGATAATAAATAAAATCAGAATAGTAATAAGTAAAATCAGACTCATAATAACTAAAATCAGAAGGATAATAACTAAAATAAGAATAGTAATAAGTAAAATCAGACTATAACTAAAATCAGAATAGTAATAACTAAAATCAGAAGGATAATAACTAAAATCGGAATAGTAATTAGATTTAGAATCATACTGTCTTAAGAAATATCCAATAGGACAATAATATCCACTCAAAACAAAAGCAATGAAATAAAATAAAAATAAAACGCCCTCTGGTCGAAACGTTAACGAATAGATAGTATGGACATTATTTTATAATTATAATAGCTAAAATCATAATCATAATAGCTATAATCAGAATCATATTTGCCAAATTCATATTGATAGTAGTGAAAATCAGAAACAAAATAACTAATATGATAACTATAACTAAAATCAGAATATTAGATAAAACAATCATCCTCTCACATATATCAATCTAACCATTCAATCACATTCTCTCTCTCTGTCTCTCTCTGTCTGTCTCTCTCTCTGTCTCTCTCTCTCTCTCTCTCTCTCTCTGCATGTCTCTCTCTGTCTCTGTCTCTGTCTCTCTCTCTCTCTCTCTCTCTCTCTCTCTCTCTCTCTCTCTCTCTCTCTCTCTCTCTCTCTCTCTCTCTCTCTCTCTCTCTCTCTCTCTCTCACCTTTTCGACTAGGATCTCGAATGATGATGGTCGCTGGATGCAGTCCTTGTACTTCATGTTTCTTCTTAATACGGAATCCAAAAGTAAGTTCGTCCGAGGTGCTCACCTTTAAAATGCATTAACAAGTCATGTAAAGTTTGTTTGCGTTAATGAGAGAGAGAGAGAGAGAGAGAGAGAGAGAGAGAGAGAGAGAGAGAGAGAGAGAGAGAGAGAGAGAGAGAGAGAGAGAGAGAGAGAGAGAGAGAGAGTGAGTGTGAGAGTGAGAGCGAGAGTGAGAGAGAGAGCTATTGGTATGGTACAGTTGGATACGAGTTATGCCCATGTTGCAAGAATCATGAATTGCACAAAATTACTTCATTAACCTGGTTAATAATGGTATGCAAATTTGAAGGGTCTCTAGGTAATTTGTTGCTGTGGATGTGTCATTTGCTTACAAGCCAAAAAGACCCGTGTACTGTATATATAAATGATAAAAGAAAACAAGTGTACAGTAAAAATTATATGTATTTAAAAAATAATTTTAAAAAATGACTATCCTTTTACATCATCTTATCTTCAGAAAGGAACTGACACACAATGAAAATGTAAAAACAACTTTTCATTGCTAATAACGACACACTATTAATGAATTGATGGATAATGTAATATGACATTAATGACTGGTATTCATGAGATTACATTCACATGAAAACATGACCAGTTATCATCAGTAATCGAGTTGCATTCGTAATCGAAAAGTTCAACTCCCCCATATCAAGGTCAGTATCTGGTGTGTCCATCATTGGGTCGTGAGCATGCTTGAAGACGACGGGGAAAGGAGTGGCACAAACATCTCACATAAGCCACAAGAATGTTCCTCCACTCCTGCAACGCCTGTCCAAGCTCAGCGACGTTACGCAGTGGTTGCTGGCGGTGACGTATACAACATCCTACCTCATCTCACATGTGTTCAATTGGGTTCAAATCCAGTGAAATGGCGGGCCAGTTCATAACGATAATACCGACTTATCGCAGGAATGCCTTGGTAATTATTGTAGTAAGTGGACGGGCACTGTCTTGTTGAAACAGAAGGGGACCTCCTGTTCTTCGGTGACGGCACAAAAGTGTCTGAAGAACTGGTCTTAGAATAACGTCAACATAACACTGGGCTGTAAGGGCATCGTGGACAATGATGAGATCACTCCTGAAATCACAGTTGATTGCCCCCTCCCCACATACCATCAGACAACCTCCGCCAAACCGATCATGTTCCCTCACACATCCGTCAGTGTTCATAAGAGTCTCCTGTACACATCAGCAGAGGAGACAAAGAAACAGGACTCATCTGAGAAAACAATGCTACGGTGAAAGGTTAGTGGATGATTACCATTCTGGAGAGCAAACTTTAGTATCGCAGCACAATGAGGCGGTGTCATGATATTACCGTTGTACGGACGTCTGTATCCGAGTCCAGCCGGACGGACAGGCCTTCCATGACATCCTATCGTGTTGCTTGCTGTCGTGGAGTCGTAACTGGACATTGCCCAGGTCGAGGACGAACACGGACACTCCCGGTCTGTTGATGACGTTCATCAAGTCGTCCAATAGTTGATAGATGGATTCTGAAGGTCCTAGCAACTTGACTTTGCAAAGTCCCCCCTTGAACCATGCCCAACGCTCGAACTATGTGTTCTTTGAGTCGATGCATTTTTAATGTGACGAGGAATATGACACCGTTACGTGACTTTTATGTGTCCACATATTTGTATTTCTGGGTAGTCCAGTATTTTTAACATGATTACTATGAGAACACTGCAAATTTAGGTAAAGGCGACATCACGAATGTCTAGTACGGGAATGGCCTATTTGAAAAAGAAAATCTATAAAAAAATCGGGTCAGTCTTCTCTTCTAGGTTTTAGGGCTGGTGCCTAGTACAAAAGAGATTTCTTTTAGATCTTATCTGGAACACAGCCATTGATTTTTAATATAAAACGTTCTCTATTTTAATGAAATTAACAATGAGTACTGTTAGCATATAGTGCCAATAATAGTCTTACTTGTCTTAAGGTCACCGTGACCTTTGCCTTCTTCTCGTCGAACCTGGCAGACATAATGTCACCCCCAGTCATCTACAATTAGGAGGAAATATTTTGATTGATTTATATTTTAATATAATTCATTTGGAAATTCGTAAATCTCATTTCTGAATTAAATAATATTTTTGTATCTAATATACCAAATTATAATATACCAAATTACTAGTCAGATTTGTGGTTGTGTGAAGGATATGTGAAGAAATAATAAAACATTTAACTGTGAGTATTCTGGTAGTCAGTAAACAAAGGTATACAAATTAAGTTAAGGTTATTGTGCGTTTTATAGCAATGTCACACCTGTGGTACAAAATAACCATTGATGCGTTTACAGTGGAGGTCAGTGTATGTTAGTAAAAGTTAATGTTGTGTGTGTATGTATGTGTGTGTGTGTGTGTGTGTGTCTGTGTGTGTGTGTGTGTGTGTGTGTGTGTGTGTGT
>JAECMU010104716.1:0-12743 GCA_016106625.1 Dracogyra subfuscus
CGCTGTCTCTATCTCTCTCTGTATCTGTCTCTCTCGCTGTCTCTATATCTCTCTCTGTATCTGTCTCTCGCTGTCTCTATCTCTCTCTCTCTCACTGTCTCTATCTCTCTGTAACTGTCTCTCTCGCTGTCTCTATCTCTCTCTGTCTGTCTCTCTCGCTGTCTCTATCGCTGTCTTTATCTCTCTCTCTGTCTCTCTCGCTGTCTATCTCTCTCCGTCTCTCTCGCTGTCTCTATCTCTCTCGTTGTCTCTATTTTCTCTCTGTCTCTGTCTCTCTCTTAAAGTCATCAAAAGTAAAATAGTATCATCGTCATCATCATTATGATTACGATTTTAATGATGATGATTATTATTGCTTTAAATTGTTGAAATAGATAAAGATCAAAGGAACGAAATGCTGGGAGCCATGAACGAGTTTGAGGCTAATACGTGTATCCGGTTCCGGCCTCGAAGAAGAGAGCCTGACTATATCAATATTAAACCTGAGGGAAGGTAGGTAACTCTGCATGGATCTTTGTTACCTCAAACGACGAGTTAAGAGATAATTCCTGTACTTTAATAAGCATACTTAGACCTTATTGGATTCATATTCACGTATACTTTTCTTAATAATTTAAGTAAATTATCTATCTATATATCTACATACATGCCTATCTACCTATACCTGTCTATCTATATGTCTGTCTATCTGTCTGCCTGTCTGTCTGTCTGTCTGTCTATTTGTCTATATATCGATCTATCTATCTATCTATCTATCTATCTATCTATCTATCTATCTATCTATCTATCTATCTATCTGTCTGTCTGTCTGTCTGTCTGTCTGTCTGCCTAAACCTATATATATATATGTCTGTCTGTCTGTCCGTCCGTCCGTCCGTCCGTCCGTCCGTCCGTCTGTCTGTCTGTCTGTCTGTCTGTCTGTCAGTCTATATATCTATCCATCTATTTACATGTATCTATCTACAGTATTTATATATTTTTTTGTATTCCAGTGGTAAAGCGCTCGCTTGATGCACGGTCAGTTTGGGATCGATCCCCGTTTGTTGGCCCATTAGGTTATTTCCCGCTCCAGCTAGTGTACCACGACTAGTACATCAAAGGTCGTGGTATGTGCTATCCTGTCTATGGGATGGTGCATATAAAAGATCCCTTGCTGCTAATCGAAAAGAGTAGCCCATGAAGTGGTAACAGCGAGTTTCCTCCCTCAATATCTGTGTGGTCATTAACCATATGTTCAACGCTGTATAATCGTAAATAAAATGTGTTGAGTGCATTGTTAAATAAACCATTTCCGTCCTTCCTATCACTTTAGTTATTGTTATTCTTCTCCATGTTTCAGTTGCTCAAGTGCAGTTGGACGACAGGGCGGTGAGCAGACGGTTTCCATCGGGGCAGGATGCAACAGGAAGGGCACCATCATGCACGAGCTAATGCACGCGCTGGGCTTTTGGCACGAGCACAGTCGTCCAGACCGAGGACGCTATATCACCATAATGTGGGACAACATTCCCGAGGGTGAGGCGTAGTAATGTAATCAAAGTAATGTTCAGGAATAGATTCTGTAAGTTTTTTGTTTTGTTTTACTTTACTTCTTTGCTGTGGAATAGATAATACTAAAATTAGTGAACCAAAATATTCATACGATTATTATTGTTTTGCTTTTATCTTGATGGAGTGTTTATTATTATTGCTATGGTCGTCGTGCTCAACACCATAATTTCATCATCATCATTATCATCATCATAATAATAATAATAATAATAATAATAATAATAATAAATAATAATAATACCCCCTCCAGTATTGGAGCAAAGCCACAAATTTGGGCAAAATGATACAGATATTCGGGCAAAATATGCTATACTGAGATATTTTTACTATGTATTTTCATCTTTCTACCCTGAAAATTAGTTGTAATCCATGATAATTGCGTAGTGATTCGTTGCAACCCTATATAGCTGTTTGGTAGTAATGCTAATATGAATAAATGTTGTTATCCACATTCGGGCATGTTCGTTTAATTCGGGTAAACGCCAACCTGATTCTTACAAAAGTGGGAGCCCGTACGCCTATGCCTACTACAAGTCGTTACTACAAATCGTATCGTGTTAACGCCCCATAGCTCTGACTCATTTTACATATATACACGATATACAGCAACTAATTTATAAATGTCAATATTTCAGAACACGAAAGTAACTTCAAGTCGTACTCAACAGAAGAGATAGATACACTGGGAGCCCCTTATGACTATGGATCTATCACACATTATAAAAACAACACATTCGCCAAGGATCGAAACAAGCCGACGATCACCGCCAAACATCCTTTACCGCCAGGGGTCGAGATGGGGCAGAGACTAAAACTTTCAGATATTGATATTCTGAAAATCAACAGACTATATCGGTGCAGTAAGTATCTTTTATATTCAAGTTGCTTAACAAGGAGTATTTAGTAACACCTCAGAGTACTTTTGGTTGTTACGTGTACAATATTTGTTAGACGAGAAAATAGTAGTATAGGCCTACGCTTTCTGTTAGAAGTAATGCCTAAGTCACATTTGCTCTACGGCTAGGATACGGCGGTCGTACCTCCCCGAAATCGAAAGATACCTGCGGGGGCCGCAGAGGATCTGCGGTGGCCTCAGGGTCGCCCTAGGTCGTATCCCTATATTTTACAGGCCATAGGGGTCGTCGTGGCATTATAATGCGGAGCTATAACCTTTTTTTCAATTCTAGGTTCGCCGTAGCAATTCGACACGCCCGTAGCCATGCCGTAGAGCGGTTCACGGCGACCATACGTCGGGCGTACGGTGGCCTTGCGTTTGTCGTGCGGCTGCCCTAGGGTCTTATGAATTACAAATGACCTTTGCGGACCCCCAACTCCAACAGATCGCAATAATTCTAACAAGTTAATTTTACGTCACACCGCTGTGTCACAAAAGTATGGTCCCCCTACAGCCGTCGCAGGGACGCCCTAAGGCGACAGGTGCGTCATCACTTCAAAGGACGTACGGAAGCCGCAGTTTATTTGTCACCACAAATTAAAAATACGCCATGCGTCTACCCTAACATATGTGACTGCTACATGTTGTGACTGTGGGAATGCTGCGGCGGCCCTATAATTGCTATCGGTCGAAGATATTTTAGACCCCACGGCCGCAAATGTGACATGGGCATAAAGGATATTTTGTTATATACTTAGAAACACACATATATTCGCCTGCCTCTCTCTCTCTCTCTCTCTCTCTCTCTCTCTCTCTCTCTCTCTCTCTCTCTCTCTCTCTCTCTCTCTCTCTCTCTGGCTGGATTTCTGTTATTTTTGACTGCACTTATTTATAAATATTAATCAACTTATACATTAATTCCAGATATAACCCACTGTCCTGACGCCGGTGCGCCAAAGGGCGGATATAGAAAAGGGGACGATTTTTCAGTGTCAAAAACTGTATCTTACTACTGTCACTCTGGCTACACGTTGGTGGGAAGTCACCAGAGATATTGCATGGACATTGGGCAGTGGACGGGGAACCTACCCATGTGTTTCCGTGAGTGTAAGCCTTTATATCAATTATTATAGAATGAAATTGTATATAAATCTTCATCTTTGTCATGAACACATTGTTATGATGAAATCAACGGACTTGACAGCTGTATAATATTGTGAACATGTCAGGTGTTATTGGTAGTTCTGGAGAAAACCACCTTTTGCAAACTCCTGATATCATTACTGTTTTCACAATAATTCATAAGTACATCCTATCACATATGCCTGTAAATATATCCAAGGTGTTCTGTCTTGTGCAGGTTTACATTTGTCAAACCAGTCTTTAGAATGGCAGTCCTCTTGTAATGAATTGTCAATGGCAGTGGTAGTCCATCCACAGACAAAGCTTCATGATAACAGTCATGGCCGTGTCAAAACATATCGTTTATTTTGCTCTGTGCAGAGATGAGAATTTGTATTATGGTAACAGTTTATTTCGTTAAGATTTATAACGTGCTGTTGTCACAATATAAAGATCCCCGTCAGCTAACCACTGGGTTTTTTCTCGACATAACCATATGTCCGACGCCGATATAACCGTAATTATAATGTGTTGAGTGCGTCGTTAAACAAACAAACAAACAATATAAAGACAGACAGAATTGTTATTTTTTTATTGCAATGATATTTTATTATGCACAGTTATACATAACAGTCACTTTCGGTAGTGTTAATTCCAGTGGACGGTCATTACGAGTCGGATGTTTTTAAACTGATCTACATCATACAACACATCTCACACAAATTTCTCTCCAATACAAGTGAAAAAAAACCAAAACCAGAATCTTACTAAGACATTTATATAATCTCCAAATATGAGTAAATCAAGTCAATTTAGTTCTTAGTGTTTGTAATATATGTATTGTGTCAAAACAGAAAAAAGTAAATAAACAAATAAATAAATAATAAATAAATAAATAAATAAATAAATAAATAAATAAATAAATAAATATATATATATATATATATAAACACTTGTCATTGGTCCATGTGATCCCTATTTAGACAGACTCTGCTATCTTTAGAAACTCTTTTTAAACTACAATATTGTTATTTCAGTTTCAAACAAGAGTGGTAAACTGAAATACTGTAATTTCGATCGTGGTGGGATTTGTGACGGTTGGAAACAGGACACCACGGATGACACACAGTGGAAACTGACCAATAGACACACGCCCTCTGAAAATACTGGGCCTAAGGATGACCACACCATGGGCACACAGGAAGGTAAGGATATGGCAAGAAAGAGGACAATAACGTTTTAGAAATTTATTTTTGGCAATCATACCCATAGTATCCATGTCATGTCATAAAAATCCCATTTGATATTTACCATTATTACCCATATGGTTAAAACATATCTTGGTACATATCAAAATGATACGTCCCACTAGAACGCCAAGTGAGACATATCACTTACACGATGACGTCATCGATTGGTGTCAACCAAACGAGTTGAATTATATAAATTAAGATCGATTATGGGTACTAAAAATGATATTAAACTTGCTGCCATATGCATATCGTATGATATATATGTCCCTCATAAAGTTGGTGACAACTGAACGTTATTTTACTCGGGACATAAATATCATACGAAATGAAACCTCGTTTACTATCCTGCAATAATGTTTTGCTGTCAATGGGTCATTTGTTTACAGACAACACGACAAAAGCGTAACGTTTTGATGATATTTAGTCAAGTGCATGACGTCATATTACTGGCGAGGCGAATTCAGAACTTTGATTTACTAAATATTGAATTAACGCGTTATGTTAGAAGTGTAGAATAAATAGAATTCCATACTCGTGTTTTTTAATATGCAAAATATCAACCTCGTCTAGTTAATCGGTATTTGTTTCAGCAAAGCCTAGACAATTACCGATTAACATAGATTTTGTTGATATTTTTTCATATTAAAAAACATACGTGACAAATCCTCTATGTACCATACACAGTGTGTTATTCGGTTGAAATGAACCTTCAGAAAATTGGTAATAACATATTATTAAATGTGGGGAAAACTATACCTGATAAATATATGGGACATCCAAATATATTTCCATATAATAAATTGCTTAATAGCAAAAGTATGTTTATATTAAAGAAGTTAAGTCTGTTAATAAGTACTCTATGTGAGAGAGTATGTCCTCCACGTTAAACTTCCACACACGTACATTTTAATTTGTTATTTTATATCTGTACCACAATCTTCCCTATACTGTAATCCTACAATTTATGAAAATACAATTCGTTGTCATTGGCCCATAATGACTTTGCTGAGTAAGTGTGAATATGATAAATGTTCCAGAAGGTGCAACAGACACTGTACACTTTAACAGTTGTCTTTTTTCCACGTAAGATTACAGTTTCACCTACAGTCTTTAAATGCTTTAATTGAACATAATATAATGGAAGATGGTTTGACAATAATAAATTATGTTTTCATAATTATAAATTATTAAATGTATGATCGACATAAAAATCTTGTGACTTCTAATTACTACATTTATGAAGATTGGCACTATACATTGTTAAGAGGACTTTCATTATTTATTTATTATATTTTATTATATTTTCTTTTCTTTATTTTGTGTACAATATTATTAACCCATTGTAAATTCAGACTTGTAAAATGGTATATTTGTTTTATTTTGTAGGATATTACATATTTCTAGAAAGTTCCACTCCATGTAAAGAAGGAATGAAAGCAAGATTAATATCCCCGACATATTCATTCTCAGACACACAAGCGTGCCTCTTGTAAGTAGAGCCATAAAAAGCGGGGAAATGTTCACACTGTTATACGCAGTGTTGTTCCTCTAATGAAATAGATTTTGTGAATGTTTTCTACCTAAATATTTAAAATATATTAATCAAAGGTTGGTATAATTATTATATTCAGCACCAAACGAAACGCAAATGAGGCTTGTCGTTAATTAAAATTGATTTCCTTTATACAAACGCTCGGTTCTGAGAAATGTTAAACAGTATATTAACCTGTAATTCCCATGAATCTCAATGTGTGAATCCCGTCTTAAAGTTATACTGCCACGGATTTAAGGACCTTACTTCTCTAAAAACGGATAATAACTAAAAATTACATTAATTGTTTGAAACTCAATCTAGCTATTGCATCAAATTACCTGAACCATGATGGAGTGAAATCCATGTCAATCCTCTCGGCAATTTCTGTTTTTAAATTATGGACCATTGCCATAATTCAATTATTTTTACAAAATATAATTAATAAATGGAGTATGGTGGTTATGAAGATGGTTGAATAAAGTACATTTCGGAACAAATCAAATTATTTTTGTTCAGGTAATACTTTGTTAGACCATTAAATAGGTCAGTGGTCTGTGGCAATATGCCTTTTAAAAAAAAGTTATATTCGTGTTTGTTTTGGTGTTTAGTATTATATGGTTTACTAAGTATGCTGTTTTCGGCTTTATAGATAAACCTGCGAAACAACCACTCATTACAAAGGGAAAATCAAATATGTCATTCTTAATCCAAACTCACTCGATTTTTCTAGTTATACAATATCTCAGGCATTCAAGAACAGGTGGATGACCATGGAGGTTAGGGGGTGGGGGGAGGCAGACATCTTTTTGGGAAATTTCAATGTTTTAGGATGTCATGAGCTGGCAAGTTGGTAACAGCATTAATATATAAACTATTCGCATGTTGTACGGTGATGAATCGATGCTCCTGAACCCTGGCATCAGCTATGTTTCTGGGATAATAAATATTTAAGGACAAAAACCCTACAAAAAAAAACAACAACAACAACATATTCACATGTTGGACTGTTCAATTTTCTATTAGGTTTTACTACAACATGTTCGGTAAGACCATGGGAACACTGAACGTCTACCAGCGTATCGGCGGTAAGAACGTCTTGAAGTACACCAGATCTGGCAACTATGGACCCGACTGGAAACCAGCCGTCATTGCCCTGGAACAGTACAGCCAGTTTGAGGTATATACCTGGAATACGTTTTTTTCTTTCTATAAAGAATCAAAACCGTACCAGATGGGTAGGTATATTAAAATCCAGCTATAGGCCTGTATTTTTCATTGAACTCTGTCCTACCCAAATGTTGATTTTTTTTAACGTCAATCGTAGAAGAAGTGGTACAACTGTTAAAGGTAATAGTAGACTAATGTAACGTCCTGTAATGGATCTCCTGAGAGTGGCAGTCCTCCTATAGACGAGGCACGGTAAAATAGAGACTTCTCTAGTTCGACGAAATGGGAACTTTTTCAGTCTTTGGTTTTTCTGAGAACAGCTGATCACACGCATCCACTTGGCTAGCCAGCAATGTTGGATTTCGACAATGATGTCATACCTGTAGAGCATTACACTATGAATTTACGTATATCATGACTATTAAATTAAAATTTTCTCTAATCGATGATGACGTGCACATGGTCATCTCTTGATGCATGTCTAGTTGTACTTTACAAATAATATGTATGATTACTACTATCCTTGTCCGGCAACAATTTAGTTACAGATATGTAGTTCTATTTCACAGTGATGGACACATAGTGTATGTGGCGATAGCGTCGCCACGAGTTTTATTTATTTTATTTTTTATTTTCTAAATGCCGGTTTGGTTGCGAAAGACAGTTTCGTCGTTCAGATTTATAACCCAGGAAAGCCTAATAACAGTTTTGGTTGGAGAGGGTTTTTTCGTGACCACGATAACAACCTAGCATGTGTGATATTAATAATCTTTTAATAATACAATTCCCGAGGCGTTTCTAGCTCAGTGGCTACATTATCCCTGGTTTAAAAACTTATTTGAAATAAAACAAATCTCTATTTATTTTATAAATTATATTTTGAAATTAAGACTTTGACATTATGTGCTGATTTCTGTGTTTAAATAAACGTTATATTCCTTATTCTCGGTATATTCATTTTGCTACAACCTGCACTGAAATGTCCAATGTTATATCTAGAGTACAACGATACTGAGTTGGTTAAGTGTTACAGGTTTCTACATATTTCATATATATGGTAGTATACATTATGTGATATTTTAAACAGATTCTCTTTGAAGCGGTGGCCGGGAGCAGCTTCACAAGCGATGTGGCTCTAGATGATATAGTAGTGGGGTCATGTGACAGCCTAGTGCCTCATTTCAAAAGTAAGTACCATATACCAAACCCGCATGTTTCTGTTATTGTTGTACTGGCTGATAAAGTATGAGTAATCTTTGCAACAGAACTAGACGTAATCCTGTTGCTGATTATATTAATGTAATTCAGTGACGTTGATAAAAAAAAGACTCTTCAGTGGCACTCGTCCCAACACCATCGAAAGCATTACGTGACCAAATATAAAGGGGCCTTGACATTGTCATATTGAAATGTAAAGGGGCCTTGACATTGTCATATTGAAATATACAGGGGCCTTGACATTGTCATATTGAAATATAAAGGGGCCTTGACATTGCCATATTGAAATATAAAGGGCCTTGACATTGTCATATTGAAACATAAAGGAGCCTTGACATTGTCATATTGAAACATAAAGGGGCCTTGACATTGTCATATTGAAATATAAAGGGACTCCGGGTCTGTTGATCTCCCACTAATTCTCAGACTGGTGAAAGTTCATGAACTCTTTAACGATTCTTACACAGATCTGTTGTCCATCAACATGTCTTGTGACTTCAACAGTGGCCTTTGTGGATTCATCCAAGCGAACGATGACGTCTTTGACTGGCAACTCAAATCGGGTCCAACATCTACAATACTGACAGGACCAGAATGCGACCAAAGTAACTGTAGTCACGGTAAGTGGACAATTTCACGTTTAAAAATACTGTGAGCATTTTGAGACTAAAACATAGTAACATATATGTTGCCAAATTAAAACACTGTGTGCTGCCAATGGCGTAGCCAGCATAAGGCAGACGAAGCGTTTGCCTCGTCTGGAATTTTCCCAGATTTATTTAATGTTTCCTATGACACTATTTTATAGCTCTGGATTTTACTCCACGTTTTTTCCTCTGGTTACGTCCCAGACTGTATTTATGTAACATTTGACATCCGTTATGGAATTAAAAACTGATCTTTTCAAGTGCCATACATTAACTATATAGATTAACGTGGAAATTGCGGTGCTAAAAAAAGTGTTAATATGACTTAATGTAAATACTTTCAGGAAAATATCTGTACACAGAAGCATCATCACCAAGAGTGCAAGGGGACACTGCCAGGATTGTATCGCCGATGCTCATGGTAAAAACTAGCAGGCCCCTTTGGCTCATAAATTTGTAAAAAGTATTTCTTACCCTAAATAATGTAAAAACATCTCAGTTCTTTGCTTAAGTAAAATATTTTATATTTAAAACACACAAAAGTGAGCATTTTGAGAAGAGAGTGCTTCGTGTAGCTATGGACAACATACACTTGGATTACCAGAAAGAGATCAGCTGTCTTAGTGTTCCACAGACAGGGCTTTTTATGTATACGTTGTGGGTTTACCAGAAGGAGATTATCTGTATACATGTGCCCACAGACAAGCCATTGTTTTGAAATTGCGATTGCCAGTTGTGGGACAGTGGCTGGAACGATGGATGCAGAGGTTATGATTTAACTGAGGATACTGTAATTTGTATAATAGTGAGGCGAGTTTGGCGAACGCAGTGTCATCTCGTTGTTTTAAAGCAGAGTTTTATAATACAAAATACAAATACAACAGCAATTATAATAAACCAGTGTGTTTTTGCGAATAACGTATAGATGGTCATCTCTTTAGTACCATTACGAAAAACATGTTTTCTCTAATGTTTTATTATATATTCTAGTTTAGAACGGAAAGTGTCCCGTCTTTCTTTCACTGGTGGCGACTTCATACATCATTATATGGAGTGTCGCTAAACATTCCTTTATTTATTCTTTCTTTCGTTCGTTCATTTATTCATTCATTCATTCATTCATTTATTCATATATTATTATGTGCCATTTAGATAAGTGAGTCACTGAACCTAACCGATATTAGTATTATTAACGAATAACGTGGACAGTGGAATAATGTTTTAAAATGTGCATGATTTATTGTGAATTGTTATATATACAAATATTCTTGACACCTTCGTTTCTCTTTTTTACCAGGGTGGGAGCGCCATGTGTCTATCGTTCTTGTTCCACATGTACGGTATCACCATGGGAACGCTGAACGTTTACATCGAGGAATACAACGCAGCAAGGAAACTCGTCTGGGCGCGATCTGGTGACCATGGAAACAAGTGGCAGAAAGAATATATTGACTTTAACCCAAGAACCATGTATAAAGTAAGCATTAACGAATAAAAACATTGTTTCGGTATTTATATATACGACTTACAAAATAACTAGTTAGTGACATATTTAAATGATCAACAGCATATGATTAACATTAGAAAACAAAACGTGTTATTGTTATTGTGAATGAATAAAAACCTAAAGCATACATATACTACGTGGCATATTGAATACACAAAATGAATCACGAACTATGAGTAATTAGATTGTACTATTTATACTGAATTGCAAAATGCAGCAATTAATCAATGTACAAAATTCAGAAATATTATTTAGATGAAAGGATATGTTGAACAGTTTATTTTGGAACGTGAAACCATATAGTAACCAGGGCCCGTGCTATAAAACTTAAAGTCTAGACTTTAATTAAGTCCAGACTTTAACGTAATGCTATTTGAATGGCGTTGCCACGACGTTAAAGTCGGGACTTGATGGAAGTCTAGACATTAAGGTTTATACGCACGGGGCCATATATGCTGTGTTTAACAACTTCTCCATAACTTTAAAAAACACTAATTATTAATAAATGAAATAATAGAACATTAGTTTGTATTGTGTAGAAGCCACGAAACAACGAGTTCTTCGCTGGACTCAAAGTGTTGCAGCGTTCATGTACGACTGAATAACTGAACGGAATTGCACGAGAAAAGACTATAACGTGTGCTATCAAGTAGTACTAATAACATATTAGGAACTGTAACGCAAATAACAATACAGTTATGATACATATAATGTTATAAATGACATTAGCTCTGTCCGGTGAGCGGGCAGCATAGCCCAGTGGTACAGTGCCCGCCTGATGCGCGGTCGGTCTAGGATCGATCCCTGTCAGCTAACCACTGGGGTTTTTCTCGACATAACCATATGTCCGACGCCGATATAACCGTAATAATAATGTGTTGAGTGCGTCGTTAAAAAAAATAAAAAAAATATATAAAAAACCTCTGGCCGGTGCTGGTGGGCTGTCTGGGACTGGCAGTCCTCTTTCTGGCGATACAGACTGATCTCCTCCTATAGATGAGGTACTAGATATAGAGATTCATAGAACAACCATTATTGCGCAGAGCCATGTTCAACTGCTTTGTCTTTTGGAATGAATGAACGAATGAATGAATGAATACGACACCCCAGGACGAAAAATACATCGGCTATTGGGTGTCAAACCACCGTAACGCAAATAAATAAAGTGATGATCAACATCAATATAAAAATTCAAGGTTTAAACAAAAACAGTGTAAAGAACTGTACAAAAACACAAATATCACAGAATTTTACGGTTACTGAATTTTACTCAAAACTTCAATTTTGTGCTGTATTGGCCATTCTCAAAGATAATGTTACACCCCTGCACCACGGTGGAAAGAATATCAAAGATGTTTAACATAATGTCCAATTCGATATACCAGCAGAGATCACAAACCTTCCAAGAATAATTGTTACCCACAGTGTTATCATAACATCACCAAAATAACATGTCACTGCCTTTATATGGATGTAAACGAAGTGATCGCACTATTTTATATAACATGTTTAATTAACTATACGTATATACAACGCCTTGTTTATTTGTAGATAATATTTGAAGGTCTAAGAGGTTCCAGTTATAGAAGCGATATTGCTATCGATAACTTCGATGTTCAGCCCGGAACATGCGCAGGTAAGAACCTATGTTTATGTCTTTTTTAATAACACGACTGGTACGTCAAAGGCCGTGATATGTGCTATCCTGTCTGTGGGATGGTGCATATAAAAGATCCCTTGCTGCTAATAAAAAAAATAAAATAAAAAATAAAATAAAAAAATAAAAAACCGGCCTCGGTGGCCTAGCGGTTAAGTCGCCGGAAAACAGGCTGGTAGGTACTGGGTTCGC
>JAECMU010104754.1:2334-12834 GCA_016106625.1 Dracogyra subfuscus
CCCCCCATTATTCTAAAAATAATTAAAGGAACAGTCATGAGTTTGCTGCATTAATTGTAAGATGTTTCCGACCAATAAAATTTTTCTATGATTAAACTTACATCTTAAATATATTTTCTTGTTTAGAATATTAGTGTATATATTCACTGTGTTTCTGATCATCTTAAAGCAGCATTCCCTGGAATATTATTTTTATTATTTAATCATATTTAACAGAAAATACAATTACGTTTGGTGCATACTAGTATATGTTGCCACACTCCTCATTTGGTTTCACTACACTGACTTACCCAGGTCAAAAACAAAGCCATTATTTTGAAAGTGGGACACTTTTGACGGGCTCCTACCGATCTCAGTTTTCATTGGATATTTTTGACAGTGGCCAGCTGTTGGCATACGCGTTACATGTAAGGGGGTGTTACGAATTACGTAATGCTTTTGGAGTAGAGGAAGAGGGTGCTGTGTTTGACTTACGTAACATTTTTCAAGACTATGTTATTTTTATTCATTACTTAGATCTAAAAAGGTGTTTTTTCTGGAAATGTGCGGTCAGTCTAGGATCGATCCCCATTGGTGGGTATATAAAAGACCGTGGGATGGTACATATAAATGAACCCTTGCTAAAAAAAAACCAATGTAGTGGATTTTGAAGGAGCCTGTGCAGGGATTTCAGTGGGGTTATAGACTGTGTTGAGTGAAGTTTATATGGGGCCATGCTCCCCCAGAAAATACATTTCAATTTTTTTAAAGCTTGGACATGTAAGGGTTTTGACCTCCAATACCATCCCCCTGCACATGTACCCGATTTTTAGTGGGCAGCATAGCCCAGTGGTACAGTGCCCGCCTGATGCGCGGTCGGTCTCGGATCGATCCCCGTCAGCTAACCACTGTTTTTTTTTTACTCGACATAACCATATGTCCGATGCCGATATAACCGTAATTATAATGTGTTGAGTGCGTCGTTAACAATTTTTTTTTTTTTAAATGTACCCGATTCATCTCTAAGATTATATGTCAAAGTTACCAAATGTTAGACATCCAACAGCAGATGGAAGGGAAGATAGGATATATTTTATTTAACGATGCACTCAATACATTTTATTTACGGTTGTATGGTGTCAGATGATTATTAAATCAATATGCTCTAACTTTGATGTCGTTAAACATATACCCATGTAGCTTAGGCAGAGTTTTATTATTAATAAATTAACAGTATCTGGACGGGACTTTGAAACTATGCCGGTTTACACAGAAATCCAGTTTGGACAGTCCACTGTTTTTACTAGATTAGCATAGACTTGCATTGGAAGGCTGGCATGTAAATTGTAATAGGAAGAAAATGTTCTAAGTTGACTAGTTATATTATAAAAATATATTTGAATAAATATGCTATTTCAGTTATTATTTTCATATTGTTCACAACGATAGATGATCATGTATCTTGTACAAGAATTCATCTATGGATGTCTGTTGGGAATGGAAAAATTGTTGTGAGTAATTCACATTAAGGACATGTTTTCAGGCCACAGAATGATGAAGTACACAACTGTGAAATTAATTTATTAGAACAAACCTAATAAAAAATATATACCAGGCCCTGTTTTATGAAGTGATCTTAGTGCTAAGATCACCTTATATGCATGGGCTTGAAACTCACCAAAACATATTGGGCCAAAACATAATAATAGATGTTGGCAAATTATGGTAAGAGAACCACGAGCAAGATTTTATTGTGGAATACAAATATTAATAGGGGTTATTATAGGTCTTAATATATTTGGGCGACTAATGCCATTATTAAAAAATAAATTTAAGTTGCCCACACAGTACTTTGGTCAAATTTGGCGACCTGGTCATAGGCCATTTCGAGGCCTGTATGTATACATGTATTGGATTTAATTTAGAACAGATTGAAATTATTTTGGGCTCACAAAACGCCAGGATAAATACCTGTCTTTTACATTTTGTAATATAATTACCGGGTAGGCCTATTTTATTACATCTTAGTCCAGTTTTTTGTTTGTTATTGAGGTGGGGAGGGGAACCCATCAACATAGCTATACAAAAAACATGTGGAAAGACATTGATAATAAAGTAGTTATTAATATTGTAGGTGGGAGACAAACTGCCAAGCGTTGTCTTGTATGAAGGTAACCCGGAGAACAAAGTGAAAACATCAGACCTGTTCTCTAAAGGAAAATGCATCATCTTTGGTATTCCTGGAGCATTTACCCCGACTTGCACAAAGGTAAGTTTCGGTGTAAAATACCATCCACTGCCTCGATCCTCCCTACAAAAAAATTAATTAAATTCCAAATTCAATTTTATATCATTAATTAAATCATAAAATAAAATTCTTTCCAAAACATCTGGAATGTTCTGCCATTCCAAAGGCCCACTACAAAACTGTATTGTACAAAATAAATGTAATTTTGTGGTAATTGTCCAGTTACTATTATTTAGTTTTTGTTTTGTTTCTAAAGCATGATAGATATTTCTAAAAAAGAAAGGAAAGGAATATTGAATGACACCTGAAGCACGTTTTAAACCATAGCAATTTGGTGTCTAACAAATGGTTCTTTTGATTGGAAAGAAAGAAAGTTTTATTTAACAACACACTCAACACATTTTATTTACGGTTATATGGCATCATACATATGGTTAAGGACCACACAGATATTGAGAGAGGAAACCTGCTGTCGCTACTTCATGGGCTACTCTTTCCGATTGGCAACAAGGGATCTTTTATTTGCACTTCCTGCAAATGTTTAACAATATCTTTATATATGCACATTTGCATTAATAAAAAAAACATTATTATGGACACATAACCAAGTGGTAGAGTGCTCGGTTGCTGTGCAGTCGTTTTGTGATCGATCCCTGTCATTGTGCCCATTGAGCTATTTCTCATTCCAGCCAGTGCACCACGACTGGTACATCAAAGGCTATGGTATGTGCTATCCGCTAATTGAAAAGAGTAGCTTATGAAGTGGCAACAGTGGGTTTCGTCTCTCAATGTCTGTGTGGTCCTTAACTGTATGTCCGTTGTTAAATAAAACATTTCCTTCCTTCTTATTATGGGCACTTGGTAAGTGATCGACATCATGTGGAAAACAAGCAAAATCAAACTCCAAACCCTAGGCAAGACTAAGTTTTTCACATTTCATGACTATAGATTTTAAAAACCTCAAATGACATAAGATTCTATTCAAAACTAATTGGCCACATATTTGCAACATAAACAAACCATTTGTAGGAACTATTAACTTTTGACCGGCTCCGTTTCCAGGGAATGAGGCTAAATCACAATTACTACTGGTATTAAAATGCTCTGTCAGTGTCGGAAGGTGTGAATTCCGGTGTATTGAACAGAATAACACTGATGTATGTTTGTTCCTGACAATTTGTGGTCAGATGGTGTAAATGTCGTATTAATGACAGTCATTGTAACGAGATCTGACTGTAATATGTTTCACAGATTACACTGGATTTAATAATGGCACTTGACCAAATACACACTATTAATTATAGGTTTTCTTACACCCATTGGTCCTTGTTAGTAGGAAGTGATGAATATGCTTGGCTGTTACAGTTTTTTTGCTGTTAATGTACTACTTACAGCTTTTTGCTACAAGTTTGTTAATTAAATTTATTTCTGGTAATTCTATTATTATAATTATTGCTCAAGATGTATTTTATTTTAAACAGACACGGTACATATCTTAGGTTATATATGGTCAGTAAGGTCAATGGTTACAGACAGTCAGTATATAATGTATATGGACATACATGTATTTTGTATGCATGTACACAACAAACACATTGTTCTGTTTCTTTGTAGAGTCATGCTCCAGGGTTTATTGAAAATGCTGATGAGTTGAAAGCGAAAGGAATCAGTACCATCGCATGTATCTCTGTGAATGACCCCTTTGTGATGGATGCATGGGGGAAGTCTCTCGCGGCAGATGGAAAGGTATGTACTGATATTGCAAAATGTGCATTTGCAAAGGATTGAACAGGCGCATGTGCAGGATATTATACAGAGCTTTACTGATGAGCAAACACAGGCCTTGACCTTAAGTTTTTTCAGTGGTAGCCCACCAGGCTACCAGGTTATAAAATCTAGTAGCCCTTAGTAAAAATTGGTAGCCCATAATTTAATGAACATTATACCGTGAAATATACACTTACTAAAACTGCATGATATCTCTTAATGAATCTGGGAGAAATACTAAAAACTACGACATTAATATATGACAGAATGAAGTGTCTCATGTGTGGCATTATAATATTATTATAAGTTTTCATTACGAGATTAGGCCTAATAATACCTACCTACCCACATTTGAAACTACTGGGGTAAATATGGTATGAAAAAAAAATCCACCACCAAACAACCGACCTATTCTACCTGCATGAACTTGGTTAGTACGATTCCAGAAATTTACTATAGTATTTATTATTATTATTATTATTAATGTGTGGGTTTTTTTTTGGGTTTTTTTTGGGGGGGGGGTGTTGTGAGTTTTTTGCCTAATCTAGTAATGAAGGCTTACAAAATATTCTCGAAACACTTCATACGATTTTCACGTGTAGAACTGTCTGCTAATCGTACGATCTTCAGATCGATATTGCATATTTTAACATTTAAAATTGCTGCAACTATGTCCAAAAGGTGTAATTTTGAAGAATCTTAACAAAACTTGCCTTTATTCCAACACAATAGCGTTTTTTTTTATTGATGACAATAAACTTGTCAATGCCGTAATCCCAGGCAGAGGATCGCTATGTGAGTGTGTTATCACGTGACAAGGTCAGATGTTATTTTGAGCGAGGTTATTGTGCAAAGCCACAATAAATGATAAAAGAGATTTCATTAAAATTAATTTGTAACAAAGATTAATATTTTTTACATTTAAAATATTTGTCAATTTATACATTTATTTAACATAGTAATAGATACTAATTTTGTAAACAATAATTTGACAATTTGCATAGGTAGCCTAGAAGGAAATAAACCGCTATTGAATTATCGTTTAGTTTAGACTTCAGCTGGCAGCAAATAGTCTTGATCATACAAAGCGTATGATATAATAAATAGGCGTGAAAACAATGGGCTGTGTTGTTGATTGTCATAAATGACTACAAATAGTTAACCTATGACCCAAATAAATATTCCATGACCAATATGAACCAGGTAACTCTGGACACTGGATTGCATCAAATTATTTATTTTGGTCCAGTATGCTAAAAACTAAACAAATCCTACCGCGGGCAAATATACTCCATTATTTCACTAAATCGTATTGCGCAACCGCCACTTAAACGTTGTGTTGATTGTAGAGTGACTGGACATGCTAAAACATTTGGTTAGCCCGGCGGACTACTGGGGTTAGACATCTGGTAGTCCGAGTGAGAAGTTGGTAGTCAAAACACCCCGGGCTACTGCTAAGGTCGAGCCCTGAAACATTTTTGAAGAATTGGTGGGTTCGAGTCATACAGCCCCAGAAAATATAATTTAAAAAAGAAATTGCTTTGAGTAGTAGAGGTTGACCTCCAAACTCTCCCAACCTGCATGTTAGAAAATCATGATAATGTTTCACTTGTGTCAAAAAGGCACAGACATTTTAGTGTGAGCACTGGCTCCACAGATGAGTGATTCCTACATCATTTCCACTATTTAAAACATTTGTGTTGAGATATGAAGTTCTGATTTGTTAAGAAGAAAGCTTTGTCCTAACCGGATGCCCTGCGATGCGATAATATTTATATCCTAACTAGATGTGACCATAATGACAATCTCCAATTCAGAAAAGTATCCTAAACTATTAGATTCCATCCCATATAATTTCGCAGAAATTATCTGCCCTACATCCTATCAGCAATGTCAAGCAAGTCGTGTTACAATGAATTACTGCTCACTTTGGCATACCAGGAATTGAAAATGCAGACAGACTGGCAAAACCGGGTGCAGCTAAAGAACAGGAGGATAACTGGGTTAAATCCTAAACAAACCAATGATTATTACCTGCTGTCCTGTCAGGAACAGGTCATAATTTTCCAACACAACAGGCTGAACCAGCATGTGCATAAGAGGTTCTGACTGGCACCTTCTCCCATGTTCTCCTGTGGAGAAGATGAACTGACGACCAAACTTGTCATCCAAGACTGCATAAACCTACAGCAGCTGAGGAAGACTACCTGGACAACTAAAACAACTCTCCAGAAGGAACTGTATGACAAAAGAAGTGATCTACAGAAAACAGTATCATTCATAGTCACTGCAGAACAGAAGAAGAATCTGCTCACCCTGAGTTTGCCCTGGACATGTATGTAAGGCAGTGTTTGTCAGAAACATCTAGCCAACAGAGTTTCATGTACTATATCATGGAGACGGAATATAGGTCAGTCAGTTGAGTGCTTGCCTGAGGTGCTCGCGACATAGGATTGAAGCACCTCAGTGGATCCATTCAACTGACAGGGGTTTTTCTTGTTCCAACCAGTGCACCACAACTGGTCAAAGGCTGTGGTGTGTGCTTTCCTGTCTGTTGGAAAGTACATATAAAATATCCCTTGCTGCAGTAGGAAAAATGTAGCAGGTTTCTTCTGACTACAAGTTGGAATTACCAAACGTTTTTGATATCCAATAGCCGATTACTTAAAGGGACACACCCTAGTAACGGCTAGTTGTTAACCATTACGGCATTGTTTTTTGTTAATAAACCAATTTTTTCTTACCGTTTATTATTTGGAATATACATTTCCATTCACCTGAAGTGTTTTTTGGTAATCCTAATATTTGTAATACCACAAAATGCATTTTTCGTATTTCTAAAAAAGGCACACGCCTCTGAGGAAAAAACATCGAGCAGATGTCACAGATGTTGGTATATCACATGCCCGTTATCATTTTGGTTCGGTTTGTTTTCTCGTGCACGGTTTGCGTAATCAACATCCGATTTGTTGTCATTTGCTTGTTGTTCATTTATGAGGTTTTTCTTCACAGTTCGTGAACATTTTCATTAAAAATGAAGTTCAGACAAGTAAGTATCTCAATACAAAACATTACAAACCCTTAAAACCAATAAGTCTTATGATATGTGGAGAAGGGATACAACCTTGGGGGCTGGGGGACACAAGCTATATTGTTACCTTTATTTAAATAGAGTAGAAAAATAAAATCTTACATTTTCGTCCTGGGAGGGGAAATGCTTTTCCACCCCTGATGACAACTACTACTACTACTAGTACCACCACCACTACCACCCACCACCACCCACACCCACCAATAATAAACGATGCATCTAATTGCTAATAACAATAGGTTAGGCACTAGTACCTGGTTTCGAATAGCAAATGTAGGCGAATTGCAGTTTATACAAAATATATAAAAGTTATTATTTCAATTCAAAATTATTTCCAGGAATTGGGAAATGGGGATTCCCATGGTATTTATCGATATAAAACCTGCTTTTTCACTCCATTTTATTAAAACGTGATCTAAGTGTGTTACAGGTTTGTAGATTAACCAAAATTATTATTTATTTTCGCTGGATGGAACTTGGGCGTGCAGCTTTAATAACACCATTGGAGCACTTTGATTAAAGGAACATTCCTGAGTTTGCTGCAATATTTAAGATGTTATCAACTAACAGGGACTTTTTTGATGATTGTAATTACATATCAAATATATTTTTCTGCATAAAATATTAGTGGCTGTATATTAAACAGGTTTCTGATTGTTCTAATATTTTTACTAGGCTAAATTTCATTTAATTTCCTTAAAATGGTTTTTTTCGTACGTACGAAATTATTTGAAGACAAAATCCAGTTTGAGCTTCTTACAAATATTAAGACAATCAGAAACACATTGAATATACAGACACTGATATTCTAAACAAGAAAATCTATTTAGTATGTAAGTCTTACGATGCAGCAAACTAGGGAATGTCCCTTTAATACATGTGCTCCAATGGTGTTATTAAAGCTGCACGCCCAAGTTCCATCCAGCGAAAATAAATAATAATTTTGGTTAATCTACAAACCTGTAACACACTTAGATCACGTTTTAAAACCATTTTTGTTTTGTACTACGTCATCTCCAATAAAAAAAACCTAATATATTCATCCGTTTGACTACCTTTCAAAACTGGACTCTTTGTAAACCAGAATTCCATCTAAATTGGATGTTTTTATGGTCCTGTTTTAAATATTAGATCAGAATATAACCACTTTAAACTGGATTCTTTTTAAACTGAACTTTTACTTGGTCCTGTGGGTGTGACTTTGATGGGTTTTACAGCTTTTGATATTCACAGGAATTCAGCGATGGGGAGGTGTTTACTCCAGCACCTTCCCCAGTTTCTGCACCAATCAGATCTTCACTTGAGATGGCAAATACTCTGTAGACTGAATATTCATGACAACAGGAAGTTCTGTTGTGATAAACTGATACATGTATACCAAGTTTTAGATGATTATTTTAATTGTTTTATTTCAGGTCAGAATGCTAGCAGACACAAATGGGGAATTTACGAAGGTGAGTATTGAAATTAACCACTATAATCATTGCTGGACTTGAATTTAAGAATGTGTTTCCATCAGCAATTGTGAAAAGTCTTAGCCACAGGCAAAATGCTCTCTTAGTGCAATTAATGTTGAGCCTTCCTACAGCATATTTAAACAAATAACTTTTTCAACAAATAAAGAACTGTTAAAAATATACATACAAAACTGGCAATTATGTTTATGCTTAATATACAAGAAAAAAAAAATCTTTAAACAAATTCAGAAAGAAATGTTGTAGGTCTCAAAAAACTAGTTTGCTGTTAAACAGGGCTCGGCCTTAGCAGTAGCCCGGGGTGTTTTGGCTACCAATTTCTCACTCTGGCTACCAGATGTTTATACCTGGTAGTCTGCAGGGCTACTACATTTGTTTTGCACCTCCAGTTACTCTGCAATCAACAAGATGCTTTTAAAACACCTTAAAAAACCCACACAAAAAGGGATATTCCTGAGTTTGCTGCAATTTTTAAGATGTTATCGACTATCGGAGACTTTTTAACGATTGTAATTACATCGCTCTAATATTTGTACTAGGTTAAATGTTATTTTATTTCGTACATACGAAATTATTTGAAAACAAAATCCAGTTTGGTCTTCTTACAAATATTAAGACGATTAGAAACACATTGAATATACAGACACTGATATCCTAAACAAGAAAATATATTTAATATGTAAGTTTGATCGTAGAAATATTTTATTAGTCGGAAATATCTAACAATGCAGCAAACTCAGGAATGTCCTTTTAACTCACTAAGAAAAACCAACCCAACCATTTCTGGGGGGTTTTCAGCCACAAATGCATATACACACACCCATACCCATACCCATACCCATACCCATACCCATACCCATACCCATACCCATACCCATACCCTATACATGTTCATGCATCTTAAACTTAAAATTAAAAAATAATGCATGACCAGCTCATTTCTATAATTGTGGATTGGATTATTATGTGTGGTAAATAAGCAGTTTTACAAGGATGGCTAAGATACATGAACCCTAGGTTTAGTGCAAAGTTTGTCTCTGTGTTTGTTGACATTTCAACAGGACATGCCGCACACAGTAATTTAAGGCTTTATACCAGTGTGTATGTAAATACTTCAAGGGAATGGTTACTGGTCATATCCTCCTGATAACCGACTTCAGGTGCATGGTTACCAGTCATATCCTCCTAACAACCGACTGTGTTTCCCTTTCACTTCTGTACATCACAGATTTTGACTCCCCTTTACGAAGTTAAAGGACAAGTTATTGGTATAAACATTTCCAGCAGCAGTGACAGTGTTAACTTTTGCATTTAGTTTAGTGTTAAAGTTTTATTACATTTAGCTCCATTTGTCACAAATTAGAAGGTCTAACTCGATGATACTTGGTTTATGAATGTATGAATTAAAAAATGTTTTAATTAACATTTTAATTTAGGTTTTTTTAATTGATTTTTATGTTTTAATTTTAATTTTAAAAAGTGTTAAATATGCATTGAGTTTAACATTTTGCTTGTGTATCTGTCAGCACTTTTGAATAAGTTTATGGCAGGCAAAACATTGAATTCCACAGTGCAATAAAAAGTTGACATTAAAAAAAAAAATTGTCTGTAAATAAGTATAATTATAAATTAAGATTCTGAAAAAACAACAAAAAGACTAAATACCAATGTTCACAATATTTAGTTTACCATTTGAGATTTTTAAAATGGAGTCACTGTCTTTGATAATGTAATGAAAACTAGTAATCACTAACTACTGTGTCACACACACATGCACACACACATATGGTGACACATACATACACACAAATGTACATACAGTGACATACATGCATACACATATACATATATTACATATATACATTGACACACAGTGACATACAGATGTACACAACACACAAACATACACAATTATTGTCACACACAAACAAGACCCGTGG
>JAECMU010104776.1:0-20813 GCA_016106625.1 Dracogyra subfuscus
ACCTACGATTTAAGGTAACTGGCCAATCAGAATCGAGTATTTTCCAAAGTCATGGTAGAATAAAAAGTAAAACTTGTTGTTGCTAGTAATCAAACATTTAATATTAAAAAAATGCAACATGTCTTAAATATTATTTCATTTTATTTAATCGTGTGTTCTAGCTTTACGACAAGCAGCTGGCAGTACACTACTGAAAAGTAGACTGGTCACGTGGACATGAAAACAACGCTTATTCACACCATGAGGCGGATCAAATGAACAAAACTGGTTAAAAATGGTTCTAAAAATTGCGTGGGGAGGGGGGAATCTATCTAAAAAAAAAAAATCAAACCGAAAATTCTTTCACAGTATATTTTTTTCTTCGCATTATTAGTTGAATATATATGTGTTACCTGGTATTTGTTTTATATGTTATCATAAATTTTAATAATAAAAATATTTATTCATGTTCATGTACTTTTTATTACGACATAAAACCATTTAAATGTCAGTGTTTTCGTGTTGTCAGTTGTTATACAATTCACTTGATATTTCTTCGGACATATCAATTCATCTTCAAATGTGGACTCGCCTACATTCTTAATGGACTCTCAAAATATAAGGTCATGAGTCCATGGATACTCAATATTTTTGGATTAATTTTTGGTGATCGCGATCTGGCCCTTTTTCAGTCCAGCAACCGACAGCAATTGACCAATGACAGTTTGCTACATAAAGCCATGGCTTGCCATAACAAGTATCGCAAATGATCTGTTGCATTATGGCATTTTATGGTGTATTGGAAGTTACCGAAATATCAACTTCAGAAATTGGGACAGATCGAATCAACAAGATTGTGTTCACGCTGAATAAACGCAATTTTTTTTTAGCAATATCATCGGATTTTGAAGCACCTGTCCAGGCGGACAGATGAAATTGGGTATTCACATGTCCCCAGTAAATTCTACCTGTCCCGGACAGGCAGACAATCTTTACTACCAATAATAATTTTGATTCAGAATTATTGGAGCAGTTAGAGCCTCCCATCCCCCATCCCCCATCCCTGATCCACCATACTGATATTCCGGTTTGCTGCCACATGTAATGACATTTGGTTGAATGGAAAACCACAATGTACAAATTTAAGCCGACGTTTTACAAATAATGTTTATTGTTCAAATATTGTATATATGAACCATTTATGATTCTCATTTACTAAAAGAAAGAAATACTTTTAAATTTATTGGTAATTTTTTTATGGGTCAACTTATAAAGAGGTCAATAAAAAATATGTTTTCTGGGCTTAAAATTAGGGGGTCGTCTTATAGGCAGGGTCAACTTACAGGCGAAGATATACGGTAGGCTCAGAGAATTAGGTTAACCCCAATCTGTGGACCAATCACATTACAGGTTTGTCTGTTAAAATCCATTCGTCACATTAAATGTTATTACACTGCAATCTCTGTCCTAGGTGACTGATCAAATACAACTGATATCCCTCAACAAGTGTAATGCATAAAATTAATACTCACAGTACACTGTCAGTTTGAACTGTTTAGTTTTAGTTGTTGATAAAAATGAGTTGGTCGCTGTACACGTGTACACATTTCCTGTCCAATTCCTGTTGATGTTTGTCAGTTTTAACTGAGAGGTTGGTGAGATCTGCTGAGTCCAGGAATAGGAACATGGTGGTGTACAATTAGCAGCACACATCACAGTCAGATCGTCTCCTTCTGTTACAGATCCAGGTGATGGTGGACTGAATGTAACAGAGTCTGGACCACCTGGAAAACACAAGAAACAGTTTCGCACTTGACTATTATCAGTAATATACTATTTTGTCACTGCATTAACCGAGTCGGTGTAGAGAGAGTGTTTGGATAAAGAAAGATATGTTGTGTGGTACACTGAAGTTTATATGTTTGTTATAGAAATTTAAAGGAGCTGTATCATCGATACAATATTAAAGGAGGACACAATCAAGGCATTTGGCTTGGTATGCATATTCAACGATATATATAGTACATTATTTCTTAATATCAACAAGTATAAGTGTATAGTTAATTAATAAAATGGTTAAATGTGACGGCTATTATATATATAACGGGCGCAGCCATTTTTTACCATCTCAGTGAATATGCCCTCTGGCAAGCTGCATGGTGGTTACGTAATACCTAACGTGTCACATCACAGGGGAAAATTTGTACAGAAAAAAATGGTTAGCAGTTGCTGCTAACCATTTTGTGATTTGATTAGCACATTTGTAAATTTAATTAGCAGTTTCCACGTAGGCTCTTACATGTACGTTATATATTCTAAGCAATACGATATACTGCTGAGTGTGAATAAATCATCATATGTACCTTAATATAATGATTTGTGTACCTTGATTGAAAGTTCCAGTGTTATCATTTTTAATATACATGCTAAGTATTAGAGGACAAAGTGTTCTTCAACTTTTAAAGCATTTATTGAAAGGAAACAGCAAATTCAGGTTATTTTTTAAAAGGACTCTGAAACACATATTAGAAATATGTGCATACTGGAAAATGGAAAAGATTAAAACTCATTTTCCTTTTCATAACGTATCCACTTCTCCCATGGGTCAATTTCACGAACCCACGTGTTTATCGTTGACAAATTAACAACAATTTTGATATATGTTTTGCACAAGTGACATCGGCACAAAAGTTATTTTTAGAACACAGAAAGTCAACTATCAGTATTAATTCAGAGTTTTACCAGGGTTCATATCATACACTTAAAACATTTTTATTTTCCAGGACTTTTAAGCACCATTTTGGTTCTTTTTCCAGTTTTTTTTTGTTTACATTTTTCCAGGAGTCTGACTATATTACTTGGAAAATATGTTTTAACGGCACCCCAGTAAACTGTTTATTCAGTGATTGTTAAGTCTCACCTAATCTAGATATATCACATGGATGCTAAAATTTAAAAAAATACATAAATAACAAAATACTGTAGTATGCAGATTTTCGTTTGCCTGTATGTATGCAGGTGTGCATGCAACTATGTCTTAATGCTGAATCTTACAGCAAAATACTCCATAACCATAATACATATCTAACCGCATTGTGTAAATGTTTTTGAGGGTTTCAATTATTTTTAGTCATGATTCAGAATTATATAACTTTATGTAGATGGGACTTTTTGATTGCACCAAAGTCAAGGTGAAAGGTCCAAAATACATACGCCCAAAACAAACAGGCCCAAATTGAGTATAAACAATGTTATATGCTCACCTCAAAAATATTTGTATCTCAATACCACTAAAATATTAAGCTTAATTTGACTGATATAAACTGAAATGGATTTCAGCAACATCTTTACCAGCTGTTAACATAACTATACTAACAAGATCTAAGACTAAGAGTGCTGAGAACACACACAAAAAAACCCAGTTGTGCTCAAATTAATGACATCTAAAACCCTGCGAGAATAATAGTCCATCAAAGTATTTAACAAAAAAACAACAAAAATAAAAACAACAACAACTTACAATTCACTTACAAATAAACAATCAATAAAATAACAGTGTACTCGGGTGTCATATTACATAAAAAATAAATAAATAAAATGTTATGTTTATTATAGATTATGCAGATGTTTAAAATGTAAAAGAAAATCACTCTTCTACCCAAAACTATCAAGAAAAAGAGACAGTAATGTTTAAATACCAGTATTATCCACATCTATTGTTTCAAAATAAATAATTTAATTTAAAATATTTTTTATAAAAAATGTTTTAATTAACATTAATTAATACATTTACGGTATTCTGTTTATAGGTCAGTGCTTATAGAGTATGTGTAGGTATTTTAAATCGTTATTTATTTGTGTTTTTTAAAAAGTACCTAATGACAAAATTACATGGTTTATTTTCAAAATAATTATTTTAACTCACTAGTGACATCGTGTTTCAAATACGAAATTTACAGGAATTATACCCGTTTCCGTGAGTAACTAAATATCAACCACAGTATGCAATGATAGCACAACAATAACCAAGTTACATCACAAACAATCAAAACTAAGCCGTAAAATGATTATGTAAGTAGTTAATTGGTCGCTTCGATGACGTGCCATGATATCAAAAGAATATGTGTCAATTACAAGTTGTCAACTGTTGCATGAGTCTCGCTTCGCAGACATAACGTAGCAGACATAAGCGCTGGCTACAACTATCTACTAAATTATCTTTGACAGTAATTTCGAACTCAAAAAGGTCAGAAACAAGACTGCTTACAGTTACATAATTTATTCAACCAATCACTGTGTATACATTTAAACTGTCGACCAATGGCAGTCGATCTCTTATAATTACAATGACATGACATAAAAATCTGTTCCAAATTTATTAATTTGTGTTGTTTGGGAATTATCATTAAATCTTAGAAACAAAATGCAATACTCACCTTTATCATATTTATTCTATTTTAATGACATTTTTGAAAACAGATTTCAGTGCTATTTGGGTTCTATTCTTAGGAGGAAATTACACAAATTAAAGATGGCCACCAGGTCACATGACACACTATGGAATTAAAACCTGAGTAGTTTATGGTTTATTGATTATTAACAGGTGGGGGGGGAATCACTCCTGAGGAATTGCCATGTTTGTAAATATCAGTGAATCACTTATACTTGACTTACATTTCACTTATACAGCATTTGTTTTAAAACATCAGTGAATCACTTATATTTCACTTATACAGCAATGTTTGTAAATACAGTATACCCTCAATTTAACGTTTACTACCAAACTTTAAAAAAAAATTAAGTTGCTGAATGTCAATAATATGAATAATAAAACTTGCCTAAAGTTTGTTCATTAATTAAACTTGAGTTGTTGCTGCCAGCACTTCAAAGACCCGACGTAACAATCTGCGATTGAAATAATGAATCTAAAGCACCCCTCTGTCACGTGATCACTATAGTGGCTGTTCTTTCTATACCGAGTGTTGACTGGACACAAACACTGCGCCTGCCTAAACAATTCTAGCACTTACATTTGTTAATTGCTACACAATAAATAAAAACAGATTCAGTGTGTACTGCCAATGTACAACAGTGTTAGGATTTTCCCAATCAACAGATTGCTAGTAATTATGTCACAATAAACAACTTTGTGACCAGACCATTTGTGACAAAATTGAGGGAATTATAATGGCTAAATGGAGTTCAGTTCAAAAATGTCGTTGGCGGATACCGAGGGTGGCATTATAAACATGAATAAAAACGGTACTTTAAAGAAAGTTGGCGGTATGCAAGGTTGGCATTAAATCGGGGAGCAATAAATCGATGGTACACTGTACAACTGAATTATTTTACTTATACAGCAGTTTTTGCTAAATATCATTGAATCATTTATATTTCATTTATAATTCACTTATATATATCTAACACTTCTGTTAAATATAAGCAAATGACTTACACTTCACTTATATATATGGTTAACAATTCACTTATATGTCACATATACTTTGTATTAGTGATACCTCATTTGCATACAAAATCCTATCGTTTACGTATATAAATACGTCACTTATACTTGAAAATTATTAACGACTTATACTTCACTTATAAGTGAAACACATAAGTCATTTCGGTAAGCCTAAGGGCACACATAAGAATAAGAATCAATGTTCAAACCTTCCTGACTCTCTGACATAGATAAATCGACCTGGATGCTTGACTATATATGTAATGAGTCTGTAAATGATAAAACTGCATTTCCATTTTAAAAGGATTTTTAGAGAAGGATATTATAAGAGTCAGAATGTTATGTCTTGGCTTAAATAATTACCATGGAATCGCCCAAATGCAGAAAATATCACATAGGCATCTCCATTACAATGGTGTAATAAAATTAAATTCAGATACTTTATGTTTACTACATAAGATAAAAACTAGTTATAACTTACTGCTGATCTGCAGACTGAACTTGTTGCTGCATGTTGTAGCCGCATTGAGATCACACCACCAGTCTGTAGCATCATGTTCTGCAGCTCTGTTTATCCTCAGAGTATACGTCTTAGTGGTGGACGAGCTGATGTCTGTTCTACTTCCACAGGATGGGGTGTAACCTACTGGTGGTCTACTAAACAAAGAACACAAGCCCCCATTCTGTTTGATGGAAACAAACACATTAGATGTAGTTTTCTTGAGGAATTGTACTTTATCACTGAGACCATTAGCCTGTGACACTGTACACGTCAAGGTAAATGGCTGATTTAACACTGCATAAGACGAAGAGCCAGAAATAGACAGTGATGCACCTGTGAGAAAAAAAGTAGTACATTTTACTTTTTTCGATTGCTTTAAGTTCTAAATACAAAACTTTACAAACTCGCATAACCATTAATATTACTAAGTCATTTTTATTTATTATTTAAAATTACTGATATTGGGTCCACTTGACTCATAGAAATTGACTTAAAATGGAGGAAGATGAATTAGCATTTGGTGTATGTCACATGACCTCACACGTGCTAGATCGACATGGTAAAACCATTTAATTCTTATTATTTTAAAGCCCCGTTGTTAGAATTTATTTTAAATTATTATATTTAATCTGCAAAAGGAATGCTACATTTTTGTGCCTCTACTGTAGTGAATAGTAGACATAATCCATTCTTAATAATTGTAAATAATTTTGAGTGTATAAATAGCATTTGTCAGAAATTACGTAATTTGCTAAATATAGTAACAGACATAAAGTTAGTATATACATGCATATGCCTAAACCTGTGAATTCTGTTAAACCAGTGTAACCAAGGGCTAACAGCATTTTGAAAAAGAATGTAAAATGTATATAAAAAGACAAGAAAACTTGATTATTGTTTTCTATTTCCAGACACTGTAACACCTGGTGTCAGTGCAGGAATTTTAGCAGAGTGTAGTGTTTTCCCTAGCTTGTTTTAGCATGATGCGGCACCATGCCTACATGTAATAGTCTAGCGCCATGCATGCTGCCCTGAGATTAAACAAGCCTTTTTCACTAATAAATTCTAAAATTGCCTTGATGAAATACTCAGAAATATGCCTGGTATATATTGTACAATTCATTTGTTAAAGCAAACACATTTATTACATTTATTTTAATTTCATTATTTTTTTTTGTCTTTAATTTTTTTTTAAAGTGCCCTAAAAATGGTGAAAATTTCCTGAAAGTGTTTATTCTACCATGTCTTGCCAAATTTCTAGGGAAAGCACTAGGTGTGTGTATCAAAACTAGCAAGTGAAGTTTATAGAGGGGTTGAGTCATGCTTCCATGTAAACAATTAATGAAAAAAAAGAACATTTTCTTGAACAGGGGAAATTTCTACACCCCCCCCCCCCCAAACCCACCCCATGCACATGTGACTGAACTATGATAGGCCTATAATATATAATACAATACAATACAAAATGCTTTATTATCATGCTTAAGGATGATGTATACATATAATTATACATATAACAACAGTTTGGTGACACAGCAATAATAAAGCTGATGTTAAGAGCTTAATGAACAACTAAATTAATTAATATATATACTCTTCAAAGAATGGAACCTGAAAAATTAATGTTAATATCAACTATTAGACCGAACATACATTTTTACCGCAGACTATCTAGTAAAGAACGTTCACGTCCATTTATCAACACACCAAAACACATTCCGTAGTTTACACATGCATCATGCAGTTGGCCCATAAATGTGTGTGGGGTGTCATTCTCAATTTTGACAATTTCCAGGAAGGTCCATTAATCATTGTGGAACATTATTTCTGTCAATCCTTTTCATTCTGTTGATCATATAGTTGTTATTCATTTTTTACTGTTGGAATTTGCAATTTACTGACCTCAGTCATTTAAGATCTTTGGTGGTCATATAAAACCTACTGTAATACTGAAGTACCAGTTGCCCAATTAATTCAATATTATCATATAATCATTCCCCACAGCTAATATACCTTACAATTTTGACAATTCTTATTAGAGTTCCCCTACGTTTTTGAAGAGTATACATTAAACAAAGTAAAACAATTTTAGAAAATTGGTTTCTACTTTTCATTATTATTCATACTTACCTAGTGCTAGCACAACAAATATGCTATTCAACCTGAGTCATACCTTCACACTGCAGAATTCTCTTCCTTGCCAGATATATGCGCAATGCTACCTGTAACTTCATTCTCGGTTCCAAGTCCACCCAAACCCACCGAGGGAAAGCCTCATACTAGGGGTGGGATGTATAGTTTGTTGTGCTAGCACTAGATAAGTATGAATAATAATGAAAATTAGAAACAAATATTCTAATAGTCTTATTCAACTTATTAATTATAGTAAACGGTATAAATGTAATTATTTGTTTTCGGTTATTTTTATTTAAACTGAAAAGGAAAACATAGTCAAATGCAAAACAAAAACAAATGTTACACTTTAACTGACAGTCATTCCAGATGACAATTGTCACATTGTTATAAAAAATAAAAGCAAAATAAAATCCACGTGTGTGCACAATCCACACGAGAAAAGTAAAATCCATGTAGGCATTTTAGCCATGCATGACTGAACCTGTATGCATCTGCAGTACTGTGCCACTCAAGAAAACGATTCCGAAACTGATCATGAGATGGGTCATGTGTGATCGTTAATTTTCATAGTAATATTTTTAAAAAGACAAAACAAAAAAGTACTAAAATAATTCTGGGACAACAGTGTAGCGTCTATGGGCTAAAAGTGAGCTGGGTCAACGATCCATACCTACTGCGCTGAATCACCAGACATGCAAATCGTTTTGAATACAAGAGGGTGCCTATATTGAAGTACGTCTATCTCACTTAACGTTGATCTTGCCCAGTCGTTCTCGCCTGTGGCGAGATAGCCGTAAATCCTATGCCCTACTGGGCGAAATTGCTGTACATTTTATAACAGATTGGCTCTGTTTAGAATGTTTATATTATTAAAATTAATTAATGAAAAGACTTATTCATATTCAGTGTATGTTGGTGTGGGGTTTTTTTTAATGTTTTTCATTATGTTACTTTATGTTTACACCTTAGCGAGGTTGGGCGAGGTCTCCGACATGTTTTTCTTCTGTGTAGAAGCTGGTTATGATGTAACTAGATTGTATTAATAATGTTGAAAATGTATATATTATTAAAATCAATTAATGTGTGCATGACGTTGTTGACTGGATACTTAATTTGTGTCAAGCTGAATTTTTGTAAAAAAATTTATTTTGACAGATGCAAATATTGCGCAGCGCATGAGCACGCTAAATATCATCATTTCCTGTTAGGGCACGAAATGACATGACACACGAATAAATGAGAATATACATTAATTAATTTTTGTCATATAAACATTTTAAGCATTGTTTATCCTTTCCATTTAAATATAATATGTTCAGCGACTTCGCTCAATAGGAAATGGCATTTACAGCTATCTCGCCACGGGCGAGATCGACGTTAGGCAAGATCAACGGGCTCCCCTATATTTATGCACCATTTTAAAATGTTTATCCTCGAAAGATCGTGAAGCGTCCTATTAACGGGAAAATGGCTACAACGCACACACATTGTAATCGCACGATCAATTTGAATATTTGATTTATTACCTTATTCAATTAACTACAAATATCAATTAATAAAATGTTTATAATCTTACAAGTGTATTCCGCCGATATATAAAACACATGCCACAGTTGAATGTGTACATTCCAAGGCCTGGATTGGAAAGCATCATATAGATAAGATGGACTTCCATAATTCGTTTTTGTTGAAAGAATACATACATCACGTGACCTGATACAATGATTTTAACTGATGCTACTATTTAAAATAACGATTGTATAAAAATAACTTTTTACCTGCCTTTTCCTTATTTAATTTTCTTTATCGGCAGCAAGTACTTCCTGGTTCAAAATTATTGTGTTGTCAAAGCCGACGCGCGCGCAGATACATAATATACAAGCCGTACGTAAAATAGGACGCTTCTAGACTTAGGACGCCTTTTGATCTTTAGCGATATTTACTACAAACACAGACCTTCATTTTTGAAAAACCCAGGAGTGCTAAAAATCGCACTCCTCAAAAATTCTTACGACGGGGCGTAGAAATCACACTCGTCAAAATGTAGAGGCTGGGAAAATCGCACTCCTCAAAATAATCAGAATTAGAGGCAAGAGACCTTAGAGGAATCGCACTCATGAACATGATTACGTTTGGGGAGTAATGACTTCTAAATATAATATTAAAAAGCATGATAACATGGAGTTCATTATGTTTTAATCATGATAATCTGTTGACTATTTATAAATAAAGAATTGTAAATGATTTGTTTGTGCTCATTCTGTTTTGTTTAAAAAACCCACAATAACTTTAGTCTTCATTGCAGAAGAGGCCCGTACGCAGGAGTTTTAATGGGTGGGTACAAATTGCTCGTGATGGGACCAATCAACATACAAATAACCCCTCAAAACAACAACGATTATTTACATTATTGAAATTTAATAGAGAAAAGTGGACCATTAATAATTTGGGGACGTGCGTACACACCCATCGTACCCCGCACATTTTATGTACCTATTTAAAAAAAATAATAAATAATACTGTCATAACTTATTATGATTATATGAATGTTTCTTTAACGACAAAACAGCACAAAAATATATATCGGCTATTGGGTGTCACAACTGGAAAGTATATGGAAATATTATTTATATATATTCATGTAAAACCACAGTGTAAGTAACTGTGGGTTGGGGGAGAGAGTATAATATAATACTAGTATATAAAATCAAGGTAAGTATTTTTAAAACTTTGTAAAGAAGTCAAACTGTTTCAAAAACTTTACAATTAATTCTGGATGTAATTTAAACATTCCAAAACATTTCTGTTGCCAAATATATCAATTCTTGTGGGCTTGAGATGATCACACTCCACCAAATTGTGGCGCACAGTCAGTGTACACCGACAGTGTTCACACTGAGGATTATTGAACAACGCACCTATTATTTTTCTGTACGTGATCAAAACGACGAGACAGTGTAAAATAAATTTTGCGATCATTATTTGCACTGTACCAAATTAAGCAAACTAAAATAACAAAAATATATAAATCAATTCATAAATACCTTGACGACACTTTATTTTACATCACTAGTTTGTTGGGTATTGTAGCCGATAACAGAATGGTTGATGTTCCACTTTTAAAATGTGCTAAGTCAGGGTTCATACACTTCAAATGGTTTCATTTTCCAGGACTTTTAAGGACTATTTTGGTTCATTTTCCAGGGCTATTTTACCTTTTTCCAGGGGTCTGAATATATGACTTGAAAAGAAGTGTTTGTTTAACGACACCCTAGCAGACTGTTTAGTCAGTGTCTGCTATGTTTCCAAAATACAATACTTGTTACACACTGTCTACAATAGTTACACCCAACTCTTGATATAACTTTTGGATATAAAAATAAAATAAAAAATAAAAAATAAAATAAAAATGTTTATTTTATATTATCCAGATTTTTTTAAATGAAAAAAAAAATCACTCTTCTACCCAAATCTATCAAGAAAAAGAGACAGTAATGTTTAAATATCGATATTATCCAAATCTATCATTTCCACTAACATTTAAAAAAAAAAAAAAAAAAATAATAAATTAAGTCCCAAAACGTTTAACATTAATTAGTATATTTATGGTATTACGTTTATAGGTCAGTGCTTATAGAGTATATGTATGTACTTTAAACCATTATTTATTTGTGTGTTTTTTAAAGTACCTAATGACAAAATTACATACATGTATATTATATAAACATATGTTTTATTTTCATTAAAGAGACATACCGGTACCCTAGTTTCAGTTCATGAAAATTAAACATTAAGTTTAGTTTAATTTACAAACCTGTAACACATTTTTACAAAGTTACAATTGAGTGAAACATGAGTCTTTGACTTTGAAATGGTGAAATACCCTCTAAATAGAATAAAACTCGACTACATAACTGTTACTTCTCAGAGGCATGTGCCTTTTTAAAAATATGAGAAATGCATTTTGTGATATTAGAAAACATCAGGATGACCAAAAACACTTCGAATGTATGGAAATGGATACTTTAAACAATAAAATTTAAGTAAAGTATGATTTCAGTTATCAAAAAACGCCTCTAATAGTCAAAGCTATGTCTTAGTGTTTAAAAACTAGGGTATGTCCCTTTAATTATTTTAAACGCATTAGTGACATCGTGTTTCAAATACAAAATTTACTGGAATTATACCAGTTTCCGTGAGTAACTAAATGTCAACCACATTATGCATTGATAGCACAAACAGACCTTGCTTTTTAAGATGCGCGGGTGCGATCGCGCTCGTACAGCGCATGTAATGTTAATCTGACGAGTGTGAAAAACAGCGCATGTTACATTCAACAAACGGCGCACATATAATAGATGGGTATATTTATTTCCACTGTTTACAAAAATCAACAGTTTTCATAGTTCATTTAGCTGATAGGAAGATCCTTTTATTAAAACAATATAAATTAAAAACATGGCAGTGGCTTCCATGCAGTCATTAAACTGCCTATTTTATTTATTTGGAGAGGGACTTTTTACTCGCCTTAGCATATTAAGATGTGCGATTTTCCACTTGCCTATAATTTTCAAAAAGCAAGGACTGCACAAAAATAATCTCTTTAAGTGGACTCTTTGTTATCACCAATTTATATCACAAACAATTAAAACTAACCCATAAAATGATTTATTTAGTTAATTGGTCGCTTCGACGACATGCATCAACATGTGGATACCGTTTTGCTGTGTATTGGGTCATCTAAGACTTCAATGTGTCAACTACACGTTCTCTTGCTTCACAGACACATAGCCTTAGGAGTAGTTGTTTTGTTGGAAGGTGTTGGTTACAGCTATCTACTAAATTATTTATCTTTGACAGTAGTTTCCAACTCACAAACGTCAAAAACAAGACTGCTTACTGTGTTCATTTATGTCCACGCCTTCTTACTGTGTATACCTTTTAACAGTTGACCAATGGCAGTCAACCTCTTATAATTACATCTGCATGAAGCCTATAGCTTGGAACCAGACGTCAAACGCTATCATTTATAAATATATTTTCCAAATAATTATGATTAAATGAAAAATATATATACAAAAAATAGTAAAATTCCAGGACTTTCCAGGGGGTTAATTCATTTTTCCAGGGTTTTTAAGCACTTTCCATGGTGAAAATAAAATTCCAGGACTTTCCAGTGTTTTCCAGGATGCATGCGAACCCTGTAAGTTGCACATTATCGCTAAAACTGAGCCAATCGTGTTTCAATTTATGAAAAAGTATCTAGGAAGTTCATTGTAAACAGAATAGAAAGGTTTGTGGCATTGTGGATTGGATTCAATAAACAATTAAAACAGCAGAGTTAAAAAAAAAATACAAGCATGTTTTTTTCAATTTAGGAGCGCGTTATTTCACACCCGTCAGATTGAGTTGACGGGGGTCTACAGGTGTGATTGCCCATCAAAAACAAAGGTCTGAAACATAAAACAATTTGTAATACATTTCAGATTCTGCACTGCTTCATTGGTGAGAGACTCATTTTATTAAGTATTTCAATGTTCACATAGAAAATGGTCCTTGAATGCTTAGGTGCGCAGATACACCGGACAGCGCTGTGACTGTAATAATAACAGAGGTGTACGGGTCGAACTCTCTAATTTTGTTTTAAAATGATAGATACCATCGACATCCCAAACTGCGTTCACCTAACGACAAAAACACGAATACGATATTTACGGAAATACTATTCTACATTTTTCAGCTACAATACGTGAAACAAAATAAATTGCAATCAAGTAACGAAAAAAAATCAACAATGAAGACGTAAAACAAATCCATTCTAATAAATAAAAGCGAAACACCCTCCGGTAAACAGGAAAGGATGCGACGTTTCTAACTGCGTTCTGGCACATGCGTTTACAAAAAGTATCTTACTGCGCACGTGCGGTTCGTCATTTTCCACTTTTAAGGCAACTACATGAACAAATATATGTTTCTTAATTATGCGCAGTTGCCGAACACTTAATTTATTTATTTTTTTAAAGGAAAAATTCAATTTGTCAAGCGTTCTGGTCCGGTCCGCGTTTTACCAACACACATCGCTCACACTTGATGTCAATACTGATAGGCATTACGTTCATACCTGCGAATAGTTTGTAAAATATCATTTTGTTTAATGAATTGATTCAATATTAACACAATTTATATCCTCAAAATTATTTACAATTGTTATGAATGTATTATGAATACTATTCACTACAACAGATGCACAGAAATGTAACATACCTTTTGCAGATTGAATATAATAATTAAAAACAAATCCTAACAACAGGGGTCTTAATAATTCTATTCTTTGGCCTTGTTGATCTGGAACGTGTGTGGTCCTGTGACACGCACCGAATGTTAATTAATCTTTCTTCATTTTAAGTCAATTTCTACGAGTCATGTGGACCCGATATCAGTAATTTTAAGGAATAAACAAAAACGACTTAGTAAAATTAATGGTTTTAGGGGTTTGTAAAGTTTTGTATTTAGATAATTACTTTTCTCAACTTTATTGTTTATAAAAATGTTCCTGGACTGAAGAAAAATCTCATAAATGAACAACATGTCGATTACAACAAACTGGATGCTGATTGCGTGAACCGTGCACGAGAAAACAAAGTGAACGGAATTTGAAGCATAACGCAGTTAGGGGCCGCCTGCCAAATTCGAGCCTTGCATGCATGAACAAACCTAAACATTCTCCAATGATGCCCAGAAACACCAGAAGACAAAAGTTCCTGTTAAATGATGAACTAACACACTTTGAGACAGATACCATCTTCTAGAAAGTATAAAGACATTTGTCAACTATCATTTAGCTCTTTCTCGGTATTTTACTTCCGTTATTATGGTTGAGTGCTGTCCCTTGGAACGAATCCAGTCACGTGTTCTGTGGGGAGGCGCTTGTCACTTTCTTATCTAGTAACCCGCTAGGTTATGCAACTGCTCAACTGGGCAGTTTCACGGGAAAGGTTGCATAAAGAGTCTCACTGGGACCCATAAATTTACTATTCAGCATTCTATTAAAAAAAAAAAAAAAAAAAAAAAAAAAAAAAAAAAGCAATATGACTAGAGAAATGTTTTATAAAAAATTGGACCTACAGCTGTTACGGTTTATAAAGTAATCAGTGATATGATTACATGCACAGCATAAAAATATGAGGACACATAGGTAGGCCCTACAGCATAATCATAAATAGTCCGGGATCCACAAGTCTCAAAGCACTCAAAAATGGGCAGGCAGCATAGCCCAGTGGTACAGTGCCCGCCTGATGCGCGGTCGGTCTAGGATCGATCCCCGTCACCTAACCACTGGGGTTTTTTCTCGACATAACCATATGTCCGACGCCAATATAACCGTAGTTAAAATGTGTTGAGTGCGTCGTTAAAAATTTAAAAAAAATAAATCAAATAACTCACTTTTATTTTGTGTTTTATTTGTTTGAATAGGCCTTTTTGTGATAGAATTCTGTGGTCTGCTTTGCCAAAAAGTTTGCAAACAAACATTATGGTTATATTTATACATATACTATGCATTATTTTTGTAGCACAAAATTAATAAAAATAATATAAAAAATAAATATTATGTTCTTCCCTACAAAACCTTTTCTTACTGTAGATTATTAAATGTATTCTAATAGAGGCAAACAATTAACCATTAACCCACTGACCTGGATATACAACCCAGGTAACTTAATAAAGTGCCCATAATAGCATGCTTGAACATTAATTGGACATATGTACGAAATCAAGATTAAAAATAAAGAAAAAAGTCAGTTCAACACATGCTATGTGTTCTGATGCCCATTGTCAGTATACCCCCTCCCCCTCCATTTCAATGTTAAACTGTTATTAATGATGCTGATCAATTCCATACCAAAGAGAACTATCTAAGCTTGAATAATCATTTTTCACTTGAACTAAACACAAATCTGTATCGGTGTGAGTATATGTGTATGGATATTTTAACCAACATTGTGTGTTCCCCTCTCTTCTTTGGATCTACAAAGAAGAAAGTAATGGTTAAACACCTATCGGAAGAAACAATGGCTATGCAATTGGAAATGGAAGAGCAGTCAAACATAAACATGTCGCGATCCCTAGTCAGCAGCCCCCTCTCTTGGCTAATTGTTTTGTTCCCCCTGAATGATTTGTATTGCCTTTACAAAGTAAATGGACGAGATATAAGTACTGGTATTACCTTTACAACGGTGGCGGTATCAGTGGTAATGGCATCATCTTTTATATTTAACTCAACTTTTAAGTTTTGTATTTAGACCCATTTCTCACAAACTATGACACTTGGTTTAAAGTTTCATCTGTGAAACAATGACTGTTACAACAACAAAAAATCAAATTTATTAAATACAATATTAATTGATGGTATGTTTTGCAAGATTTGTTTGTTAACAAACAAGTACATTGAGAAAAACATGGATGCAATCATCAGCAACACTGAATATTAAATAATGTTATTGTAGACATTTAATTTCACCGAATTCTTGACTGATAATTATCAATAAATGACTACCATTAACTTGTTACCTGTCTAGCATTGTCAGGAACAGCCTACATAAGCATACGAAATAGGGGCGGGGGACAACTGCCCAAGTGCTGGAGCTAAACATCAAATTCAAGCAGAATTGATACAGATATTCCGGGGAAATGTGCTAACCTTTTTTTCTGTGTATTTCCATCATTCTACCCAATTAGTTGTAGTCCAGGTACACATTTGTAGTGATTCGTTTACACTCCTATATAGCTGTTTGGAACTAATGCTAAGATGAATTAATGTTGTTATCCAGATTCGGGCAAAAGCCAGCCTTCCCTTCCCCACCAACAATAGGAATCCGTACGCCTATGACATCCTAAAATTAATCCCAAATCAGTGTACATGTTTATGCATTATGTGGCCACAATTAAAACATCGCCTGTAAATAGATTAGTTTACGCAACCAGGAGTACAAGCATCAAACCATAAACCAAAAGGAAAATGCAAGTGAGGAATGTATTCTTTGAGTAAATTAAACTGGTGTTTGTAATGCATTCAGTTTAATTATATATTTAAAAAAAGTCCAGTTACAATGTGGCCTTAGGAAGTTTAATACTCGTTTTATAAGTGAAACCGAATCCACTGCCACAGAATTTGTTTAGTTTATGGAGATAGTTCACAACCTAAGAGGATATGCCCTAGGATGAAGATGTAACCAGGATAAGCACAGGGAGACTTCAGCAAATTGCACCAGTGGCAGGCCTTTCTACAATGCAGACTCTCTTTCTTCCTGCAAATATAGCTGATACTCATGTCTACACATCGATCCACTAGCCAGGTCACTTATACTTTGTTTTATTTAACGACATCATTGGAACACATTGATTTATTAATTATCGGCTAATGTCAAATATTTAATAATTCTGACATGATTTTAATCCCGATGGAAACCTGCTGTATTTTCCTTTAGCAGCAAAGGATATTTCATAATATCACTTCCCAAGACAAGACAGCACTAACCATGGTGTTAGATATACCAGTCGTATGCCACTGAGTATTACGGGAAACCCAAGCAGAGAATGGGTGCACTGACTGGCACCAAACATACAACCAAATCATCACAAAGCATACGTTCTGCCGATTGTGTTAAAGAGTCATCGCTAACACCAGCTCAACAGTGATTCACATAATTATATACTCCAATATTATGGCTATAGTAGTCATACTATTATGCGAACTGTGAATACTAGGTCTACAATCTTGACCATAACCAGACACTAGCTGTGGCAGAATGAAGTACAGTATAAATTGTTGCCATGTTTTCTCGGTACATCCTAAATATAGGTGTGATCCTATGACCTGTTTCTACACGTGTGGAAAGAATGTTGAAAACTCTGACAATGTTCCTGTAATCTTGTTAGGTGAAATGTTTCTTGGCTAAAAAGACATCTGTTCAAGTGTCTGTATGGACGAGATGACTGATGACAACCTCGATGTATTATTTTATCATCAAGGAAAATTTGCTTTGCATTCTATTGCTGAGACTGTATTTTAATGAGATGTGCAACAGTGATGCTGAACGAGTCTGATCACTGCAAAATGTCCCAAATGCAGTCAATGCAAGATATAAGCCAAAATCTGCGAAGCTGTACATGAACAAAGGCTAATGTGAAATGTGTGATGGCTTGTCTTTGCACTGGTGACCTAAAGAAATGTGTTAGACAGCAGTGAATAATTAACTAAGCAGTAAGTAAACTTCGTTGTACCAGTTTCCACATTTCAAATAATATATGTACTTCTAAATTCCTATAATTTGGAATAATAACAGATGGTATTATAATAATATTGTGAAGCATTACCATTAGCTGGGATGGCAGCTACTACACAATAAAATGGTGTGGAGTTGTGTCATCCTTTAGGAGAGGTCCTTGTAAGTTGAATAACTTGTCCCCAATCCTTTTGTGTATTATATACAATAAAATGTTTCAAACAGACCATCAGTATTTTAAAACAGAAACCGTTCAATTCTGTGACTATGGGTAAAGGTAGACAATCTATCTTTTTTAATTAAAAGAAGTGAAGTAACCGAAAACAAGAACAACACTTAAACCCATGATCGAAACATAATGTGTTAATATGATACCAAAGACTTGCCATTTTTCTTGAGAGGCACACTTTATTTTATTTATTTTCCTATTTTCTACTGAACTGTAATACACAAACTACATTGTACTTCTATAGGGCATAGTACAAACTTGCAGATTTTGTTTTCTCTCACACACATTTATGACAATAATTAAAAATAATATCAATACACAGTGGCATGGAACTTTGTTGGATCATGATTCTTAATGATTGCATTACTACATTCAATACGGTGCCACAGAATGGTCAAAACTGTATTGCGATATATAGTTACCTATTTTTATTGGGAAGGATACCATTTTCTTCAATTCACTAGAAAATTCAGCTTAATTCTGGTAAAACGTATTACAACTTGGAAACAACAACGTATACAGATCGTAATATGCAAAACTGTACTGCGATTTGTATCTAGTTGAAATATCGCGGTATACCGGTTTATGGTTTCAGCACTACTTTTAAAACTAATTGGCAAATGTATTATTATTAATTAATTAAAAAATACTTTCTAAATTCGCAAATGGACTAAGAAGGTCAAAAGAGATCCTGAGAATTGGCCGCTGGCGGCACACTGAATGAAAAATGGCAACTCTATTGATTCACGTTATTTATATTTTCAAGTATAGAAGCATGATGACATCATATCAATTAAACAAATAGCTGACATTCATACAGTTGAATGTATCTTATAAAGGAAATGATAAAAAAAAGGAACCGTTTCATCAGCTATTCCTATACATTTAGTAGTCTACAGATTGCTACAAAGTGTTTAAATACCACCTCCAAGATATAGGTGGTACAAACTTCTTTTTTTTTTCCATAGCTTTGATGATTTTTATTATCATTCATATTTTAAAATCTAAATAACCATCTAATATTTATTTAAATAAAACACTGACGTTATATGCTCCGCATTAATAGTGTTTTGATGTGATTTTCATTACTGCCATCTATATTACGGTTTTAATTTTTACAGCTCTTATATGCTTCCATAAAATGATCGACGTGAAATTTTACAGCTTCACTGACATTACTCATTAGCATGTAAATATTAACAGGCATATACATATGACACTTTGAATATGTTTAGAGTTTGATAGATTAAAATACTAAAACTAAAGTTGTTTTAATGTACATACAGATAGTGTGCTATTGGCCAATTTAGGTTCATGTATAACAACATTAATTACGAAAGATAAAGTAAAACATGTGACTATACTTCAATTTTCGTAGCTGGTTGCTGGCTGTACTTTTGCTTGTCCAACAGGGAAAGTAATTAAAACTATAAATGGTTAATTGCTCAAACAATTGATTAAATCCCAAATGCCCCGATTCATAAGAGCCCGCGATTCAACAAAAAGCAGTATACATAACATATGATCATATGTTTTGTTTGCAATATTTCCAGCAAAGCAGACCATGCAATTGCTTATCCTGAAGGTCTGTTCTGTGCGGAGTCAGGTCCATCAAAATTTCAACCCCTTGGATCCCGGACTAAAACTTTTATGTGATACATTTCTAAGGATAAACTGAAGTGTTCTTTTTTAAATAGGAAACTGTTAAGAGTAACTATTTTTTTCATTAATAAGGCCATGCATTTAATATTTTCTGATGATTTTTGGTAATATTTTAGCAATATTCTTCTATTTAAAAATGATTTATTTTAAACAGAAACCATTAAATACTAATCTTACAAACAGAATGTCTATAACTGAATTAGAAATGAAATTTCAATATGTTTTTTAGAATACTGTTTAAAAATAATGTTGATTGCGTTAGTATTAGCAGTGATATAAGTTTTCAAACAATGCAATGCAATGCAATTTCATTTTGGAGGGGACATTTTTTTAACATGTACATTTCATTTAAATAAATTGAGACTGCTCTTAATCTTTTCAAAAAATGTAATTCATAATTGTATTAGGAATAATATTTGATATAAATCTGCATGTAATGGTGTAATTATAGGGTTCGAGTTCGAACTTAACGGTCGCCCAATCGACCATGGCGACTGAAAACGATGACGGGCGACTGAAAACCCACAGTAGGCCTAAGGTTGCCCGCCTGGTGACCGT
>JAECMU010104790.1:0-20305 GCA_016106625.1 Dracogyra subfuscus
GATAAATAAATAGATGAATAAACAAGTTACAAAATGTTTTTTTTAAAGTTGGAAGAAAATTGCTGAGAGTTCAAGAAAACCCAGCTGTTGACATCTGCTAGTTAAGTGTCCATTTGATTGTTCTCATTGGTCGTGTTATAAAAAATCCTACCCCTTTAGTCCAGTATTCCATTTTAACAACATCTTCATACAACTTGGTTTAAAAGAAAATTAAGTCTTTCCAAACCCAAACTGTTTTTGTACGTCACAGAAACTATTTCGCTTGTGTTAATTTCAGTAGACGCCTAACAAAGTATTACTTATATACATTTTGATTTGTCCCTAAATGTAATTTATTCAACCATCTACGTAACCATCATACTCCACTTATTAATGATATTTTGTAAAAATAACTGAATTATGGGAAAGGTCCACAATTCAAAAACTAACATTGCTGAGAGGGCTGACATGAATTTCACTCCATCATGGTGTAGTTAAAGTGAATCAATAGCTAGATTTGGTCTGTAAATTATTTGTTGATATATATATATATATATATATTTTTTTTTAACAGTATTTATATATATATTTTTTAACAGTATTACGGTCCTTAAATCTATGACAGTATGCCTGTAACATTCATTCATTAATTCATTCACCATGGAGCATGCAACCTGTGGAATGTAACCGTGTAATATTAAAACTATCACACAGTATTGTATCCAACGGATGTGTAAGAAATTTTATTTTCAAGCGAAGAACAAACAAAACAACAAATGTGGATGTTTTTACAATATTTAATATGTCTACGCTCCAAACAAAGCCGTGTGGGACTAGAACGTGTGGCCGATGACGATACACAGAAACGTTACTTACAACAGCGGGTGCGCGACTACAGGGGGACAATATAAAAATCACCGTATTTACACGCAACAATTACTGTACGTAACTAAACGTATGTACACGTTTGATTATCACAATTAATGCACACATACATAGCAATAATGAATGCACACGAAGAGCAATACTATTAAAATATTGAGTCGAGTGTTGCGATTTACAAGTAATTAGTCAAATATCAATTGTTCTGTGAACTATATCCAGGTACATTGAGTATGACTCAGTTGAATAATTTGTTCATTTAAGTAGCAATATGATCCTTGAAATAGTCTGGACAAAAATAACATTCAATAACTCATGATAAGGGCTTATCCATTATGGTATAAGAGGGTAGGAGGCATCGTCACAATATTACTTGTGGGTTTGCCACACATTCCACCATACCAATACATAGATTAAATTAAAAGAAAATCATTTTATGATTTTGTTGGGGGTGGGGGTATATGCGTTGGCGTGAAAACAATCACATAGTATTATTAGTTTTTTGGTAATTTTAAGGTGACAACACTATTATCTTTGGATATTAAATATTTAAAAAATGAGTTTCAATTTTAAATACTTGTAATTATAATGTTAATTTTTGGATTCATGGGAGTTTTTAAAGAATTATGATTAGTAAGTCAAATTTCATTGTCGTGGACCGCATTTATACTGACCAACAAAAGAAACGTGACTATTTTAATGCATTTGTTTTTTCATGACAAAATTAATTTGGTAAATACTGTTAAAACTGGCCTAAAGTCTTCACAAGGCATTGATAATTTGTATACATATAAAAGCAAAACAGAATAATTATTTTTAAATAAATGCAAGAAAACTAAATTAATATTCTCAAATCTTTTGCTTTTCTCCATTTCATAAAAAAACATAATACAAAATATTCAACTGAAATACTAAAAATGGAAGTTTTCACATTTCAGTCAAGTGTTTCCCAAAATAAAATTTCCAAGACCTAATAAGGCTTCTGTATTGTCTTGCTATCTAACCCCCACCCACTCGAAATTCGGATTTTTATAATGACCCTTAATTCACTACTGCAACCTTTATGGTCAAATCACACTACAACAACACAGCTATCACAAAACATATATATGAGAATTTGCTGTACACCACTAAATATTAGCGAATTAGTACATACCAAAAAATTATGAAGGCCATTATCAAGAAGCTATAATCACAATATTTTATTAGTATAATATCAAGTTTCTTATATTTGTTGATGCAACCAAGAGTTTCTAGTGTTTGTCAAATTGTAGATAACTTTCATAATTTACATCAAAGAAACTTGAGTCATTTGTAGATATTACTACCAATATTAATTCTGAAATATAAATGAAATTCCAAGTGGATAATTCTGTGAGCAGGTGGTCACAGATTACATTTAAAACCATAACGACAAACTTTTAATGAGAGGTAGTCTCTTTGCATTGTGTGGTTTTTCAAAAAGTTTAAAAGTTACATTGATCAATGTTGTTAGCAAGTAGATACTGAATCAGAATGTCACAGAAAAACAGCAGAACACTGTAGATAGATTTTTTTTGTTTTTGTTTTTTTGTTTTAAAACCTTCACATATTGTGTCCCCTCATTCCCACAAAATATTTAAAAAAAAAAAAAAAAAAATTATAATAATAATAATAATAATAAAATAAAAATTTAATAGTAAATTGAAAAAGACAGAAAGAGTTATTAATAAGTAAAACATTAACTTAATTTCTAAATTAAAACTAAACAAATAACAAATCTGGGCACAATCAACTGTCTGTTGGAAATTGTTCTCCTCTTTATAAGACATTGCATAGAATCCAAATGTGCTGATCACTAAGTCTATGGCCACAGGGACAGTATTAATCTATCATTACATGTTGGATAGCACTTAACACTGTCCACACACTAATATTATGTGTTGCAAACTGGACCCTAGAACACGCTGAACATTACAAATGTGCTAGCCAATCAACTGCTCAGGGATTTAGGGATCATATATATGAATAAATAATACACCTGCGCGTCTTAAAAAACTAAAGAATATTACCATACCGATGTGCTTCTAAATGACATTTTTAATGAAACGAGGATTATAAATGTGCTAATCACTGAACTTTCTAATGAAACAGGGATTATGTGATATGTGCAAGCCACTGAATGTCTTAAGCCTCAGTCATAGGGTCACGTTTTGGCCGCCACATTCAGTTACATCGCAAAACGTGGCTACAACGTGAATCAATGTGGCTAAAACGTGACAAAACGTAAACAGGAAATTTTAATTTTGGACATGTTCAAAATTTGTGGGTTTTTCCCACAATGTACTACAACGTGGCAAGAACGTGGAACCACGTAGTAGAACGTGGGGATCACAACGGGGTACTCAAAACGTGACACTATGACTGGAGCTTTAAAAGTATCTAAACTTCATATAACACTTGCCTTTTTGGGGGTGTATTTCTGGCTAAAATTTAGTTTTCTTGCCTAAAATAGCCAGTTTCAATGATTAATGGGGTTAAGTTTGTGTCCATGTGTAATCACATTTTAATGTATCTGGCACTCCCAGGGCCTTTGTGTGTTAGTCACTCAAAATTTAAAATCAAGTAAACTGTTAAACAGTTAAGTTGTGAACTGTTACGTTCTAAACGTAAAAGCTGCATATAGTTCTTGACTGACTGTTACAACAGATGATAGCACATTAAAATACTATCACTGAAAAACCATTCAGTTTAAAACATAATTTCTAAATGTACCATGTATATTGTACAATGGTGTTAGGTTCAGGTAAAATTTGGAAATACTGTCACTTGCACTCTAAAACCGTAAGTGTTAAAAGACAAACAAATGTTTTCTTATGTAATCAACTCAAGTCTTCTGATGAGTGACACATTCAGATAATCCAGAAGAATGTATTTCTTAATAACATTTACAAAAAGTATTGATAATTTTCTGATGCATGTAAAATGGTCACATCAATAAATTGTTTTGAGCTTCTGGTGACATTAAAACATTTAAAATATGTTTCTAAAGAAAGGAATATCTGAAGCAGGGCCCATATTTTCGAAGCAACCTTAGAGCTACAAAATCGTAACACAACATGCACCATAGTGGCATCATAGCTTGCGATGAAATTACAATTTTGTAGGCTAAGATTGTTTTGAAAGTATGGACCTAGGACACCAAGTTTTAGCCAAAAGTACGGTACAATATTACAGGATAACAACATACCTTTGACTTTAATTACAAATGTGTTAACCACTCAACATTTTAAAGGTGATATCTCAAAGTTGCATAAAATGTAATGGCAGACTATCTGCAACTCTTTTTTTTTTAAATTATTCATTAACTTTTACTTAGAAATGTAAACACTATACACCCATAACAAATTATAACAAATTAATTTAGGTTTAGTAGCAGGAAAATAATAATATTGGAAAATCTTTAGTGAATGATAAATGATGCCTTCAGTTGAAGCAAAACCTTTGCAACGTTATACCAGTGGATGTTGCTGACAAGTTGAGTGTCTTTATGCAACTCATCGGTCTCTGACAGCCCTATACAGTCAAATTGCCAGATTTTGTAGATTCATTGATTTTATAAGATTTGTTACAATGTGGCAAGACAGAAATCTAGTCATAATGAATGTAACAGTTTACACAGTTACAATTTTGATATTCCCATGTTTACATAGAATTACAATTTCGATATTCCCATGTTTACACAAAATTACAATTTTGATATTCCCATGTTTACACACAATTAGTTTTGATATTCCCATGTTTACACAGAATTACTATTTTGATATTCCCATGTTTACACAGAATTACAATTTTGATATTCCCATGTTTACACACAAATAAAATTTTGATATTCCCATGCTATTTATGCAGCGAAGTGTGGATTTGAATTTCTTTTAGTTATTCATTACAAATATATATTTTTTAAACCTAATGATATATGGTACATGCAATTCCAATACAGCACCTTTAATGACTCCGGGATTACATGTACATTAACCATTGAACTTCTTAATGGCTCTAGGATATTACAACTAAGGACCTCTAATGTTTAATATTCCCTGAAAATAAAGATACTTAGAGATGTAGCATGTACACACACCAAGTACCAACAGTACATCCAAACAGGCACTATAATCAAGTGGGTGGGTCATAACTTCGTAAAACGGTTCGTAAAAACAAAATGTTAACAACATTATATCAATGATCACTTACTGCTAACGAACACCATTACAACAGATATCAAGATAAAAAGATTTGTACATATACACTATACAATAAATATGAAACTTTCAAGTGAAAATCATGATTTGTTACATCTTTATGTTCAAAACAGCAATTTTATGCATCAACAAAACTACACACATGGCAGTTATCAACTATACTGTATCTATTGGCTTTTTTTTTTTCCCAGTGCATAATGTTTCAAGGGTAACATCTACAGGCTTTAGGAAAGAAAATGTAAGTATGTGTTCTGCTTTGTGTACAAATTACATGGTCACTACGTAAATATGCATTCATTAACTTACATGTAAGTTAACACATTGGTTAACATAGTGTGGGACACAAAAACAATGGAATTTTTTAATTTCTGGCCATTACTTGTCAAAGTTGAGAGTTATAGTACACATTATTAAGGTCCTGTCAGTAGGACAACTAGAAATGTTTTGGCTCGTAGAACACAAAAACAAGACACAAAAACAACACACAAGAAAAATTACACCAGACATTCAGTCTAAGAAATAAGCTACTCTCTTTTTGTTAAAGGTTCATAAAAGCTGTTATTTGTCAGATATACTATACAATACTAAAATGAGGGACATCTACCAAGGTGAAATTGTTATTATATGTTTATAGCAAACTAGAGAATTATAGCTAAAAGGACAGAAAAGCACCAACAATGGTTGCAGTTTGAAATAAAACAGTACATGTATCAATGTCTAACTCTAACCACAGGTACATCAAATGTTAGTATCTGGCCCCATGCTTATAAACCTTAAAGTCTAGACTTTAATAAAGTCCAGACTTTAACATCATGGCAATGCCATTCAAATAGCATTACGTTAAAGTCCGGACTTTTATTGAAGTCTACACTTTTAAGTTTTATAAGGACGGGCCCTGATAAGAGTTCCTGGAAAACACTTCACTAGTGGGTTCTAGCTCTGTGGGTAGAACGCTCGCTTGAAGAAGTATTCAGTCATAGGATCGAATCTCCTCGGTGAACCCACTGGGTTTTGAACCCCATTGCAATCAGTGTCCCTCAACTGGTGTATCCAAGACTGTGGTATGAGCTGTCCTGTCTATCGGGAAAGTGCATACAAAATATCCTTCGCTGCTAATGGACAAGTGTAGCTGGTTTCCTATGAAGACCATGTTTCTGAATTATCAAATGTCTGACACCCACTAGCAGATGATTAATTAATCAATGTGCTCTAGTGGTGCTTTAGGAGCTTTACACAGTCCTTGTAACATGGTTAATAAAATCTGTTAATAGGTTATCATTAAACAAATTAAAAAAATTCAACCAAGAGATTACTGAAATATCTACATACCAAATATTTACGATCACAAATCATAACTTATTACACGGTGCACTAGTTCTATCTAATTTTTACATTTTCGTTATACTGTTTCTTTAAAACATAAAACACACAACAAATGTAGTTAGTCTGGTAACAAGATAAAAAAGAAAAAGAAAAGCTAAGTCAAGTCATGCAAACTAATAGGTGCTAATTTGATTTTAGGGGAACTAGTTCATCTAAGTTTTTTTTTTTTTTTTAAAGAAGAAAACAAAACGAAAATGGTCAACAAATCTATCTTTAAGTTGATAAAAGTATGACAAATAACAGTCCATGCTCAACTGCATGTACACCATATCTATAAAAGTTCTTTCAAACTGGTTCATATATCTATTATTAAAGTCAACACTCATCTGGCGTAATACCAGACGACGAAGTGCTATTTAGATTTCAACTTGTATCCAGACGAGTAGAGATATACAATATACTCTTCAAAACATGATTTATGTATTCATGAGATACCGATGTGACAAAAGCTACCGTATAAATGTCTGTCACCTTCATAGCACTCTTAAACATTGTGCACCACTTTGCTGCATCCATCTTAAGCATATAATACAGTATATGTACACTTCTATTATGCTTCACTAAACATAAATAACATTAAGATTTAATTACAAACATAAAGCACCAGATCATTATGAATAACTAATCTCTAAACAGCAACAGACGTCGTGCACATGTAAACACCATCATGATAATTAACAAACTCATCCTGTATTGTATTTCACACTGCAACTAATTTGTTCTTTATGTCGTGTTTTGCATAAACGCACACTGTCCAATGCTAGTCACTGGTCTCAGGTATGTTGATGTGTGGTATTAATGACCCGAGTGAAAGGACTTTCCTTTGGCACTGTCACTAATCCTAACTCTATTTATTAAGTATTTATAATGTTCTTTATACGTGACAGTGCCAAAGGAAAGTCCTACCACCAGGGGAATGGTACTATTAATGAGTATGTACAAAACCATTCAAAACCTAATCAACTGTTTGTAACCAACACTGACAATTAATTTCTAATCATAATTACTTTGTTAAGTGTAATAGTAAAAACAATTAGGAAATTCTGCATTCGGAATAGAAATATCAAGAAGTAACTAACAGAAATAGAAAAACTGCATAAATGTGATCGGTAAAGACAAAGAACATAGTTAAAACATCGGATGTAGTGAATGTAGGCCAACTGGTTTGGACTAGAAATTACCACATCCATTTTTTAGTAAGGTGCTCAGTGGTTAAATAATAGTCCTGATTCTTCCGGTAAAACACAACAATCCTTCAAAACTTGTTTCCCACAAATTGAAAACCCTTTTTGATCTACCATAAACACCAGAATGACCACGAACTCTGGGGAGGGGTGTATTTCTAGAGATTAATACTTGAAGCAAGAAGCAGGAAGATAGTGGAAGCTTTTATAAACATTTGTTTTACACATAATTCTGTGGCATTTGCAACTTTCATCAATTTAATACAGATATGTACATGTACTTACTGGCCAATCAAATATTCAGTTAGATTCAGAATAACAAGAATTACGTGGAAATAAATGTCTCGTCTGCCATAACTATTTTCAGTGAACTGTGACAAACATCCATAGGTGCAACTACAAACCATGTACCACTGACCTAGGACTTATAGTTTGTGAAAAAGGGACTTAAATTTTTAAAGGTTTAATGTTAAATTTTAACACAAAAGTTGACGCCATTGCTGAAAAAATAATACCTACATCTCGTCTTTTTACTTTGTAAAGGTGTGACAAAGAATACAATAACATGATTTGAAGTATTATCCTAGCTATCTCTCAAATGTTGAAACAAGCAGATTACTAATGGGATGGAAATATAATGCGGTATGATCACTGATCATGGATGTCTGTCATTTTAGGTTATGTAATTGCATTTTCTATAAACAGAAACAAATTAACACTTCCAAATTACTTACTAATGTAATACAAATATGTCTAAGCAATAAATATTTTACTGACCACTATTCAAGATACTGTTTAACAAAATTGTTGTCCATTTTGAGCATTTCTTAATCTCTGAAAATAATTTTCACAGTTATTTTATTATCCATTCACATTCCCTTTTAGAAACAAAACATTCTTCATCAAATTTTGCACCACAACACTACTGGTACAAGACACACCACACTTCACACATTTAATAACTCAGAGTATTACATATTTTACACAATACCGCTGTTGCCATTTGAATTCAAATATTTTAATTATTAAACCGAGTAACCCATTCCTAAAATATCCAAACAGCTTTCAAATATAAAACACTGCTAATATCTTCCTTGATCAGGGCCACATGCTTATAAAACATTTAAGAGTCCAGACTCAATCTCAAATGATGTCATACGCATGTAATTTGTATGACGTTGTCATGACATTAGAGTCTCAGACTGAGTCTCGACTCTAAAAGTTTTATAAGCACCACACCAGGCAAGACCATTTTAAATATAGATTTTTTTAGTTCTTGAAAATTGTATGCCTTGATCACAAACAAAACAATGTATGTATAATGTCAAATACGACATAAGTATACATCTAACAATGGATGTCATTAATCCACCAGGATGATGAAACCGGGTGAATGTTTAATTTACATAATTATAGTCGCTTAATTATGGAATATTTTCTACTACTGAGAGAACATCTAAATAATCCACCAGTTATTCAATTAAGTACGAACTGACCTGTATTATGCAGTCAAGCATCTTAAAAGAGAACGATGCAGAAGCTTAACATACCAAGGGACATAACTGTAAATTTAAATCGGTGGAGGTCTTAAAAACATTTGATGAGTCAATCAGATTAAGATAATGATACTTAATCCCAGTGATATAAATAACAACTTGAAGCCATTTAAATTAAAAAAAAAGAAATTGCGTAAATTATCTGTTTGTTAGCAACCATACTTCTTTAATTGTTTCATAAAAGTTCTTCCACATGACACATACATAAATTATCTATTAGCAACCATGCTACTTTAATAGTTTCGTATAATTTTTTGCTCATAATCTATTTCTTCCACATGATACATACACAAAGTAATTGATGACTACAAAATAATTAAATCTGCTAATTAAATGACTGGAGAACATTTTGTTTAAATGGGACAGACGGACTAATGCACAAATCCAATTCTCATTTGTTTATTCAGGATGTTTTTATGGAGGGTAAAATAATGTACCTAAAATTTAGCAAATTAATGCATATAAAAAATGTCAAAGTGCATGAGATGAAATGTTCCATTTTTAAACATATCTAAACTCATAACCTAATAAGAGAAGAACTGTCTGTTTTGTATTTATTATATACCCACATATTATTTTCTGGACAAAAACCTTTTGTTTTATTTGCAACGATGAAGGACAATTAAAAAAACAAAAACATTGTCAGGCTGTAACTGAAATTGGCTGCTACCAATATGAAAGTACTGGCTTGAGGCTTGAGGTACAAAACACCATCTAACTAGTCAACACTGAGCAAAACTCTAATCATCTTGAGACTGTGTGCCCACCCCATTGAAATAATATTTCACACGGAACGTTTTGATAACAAGATTCATGCTGCATTCACACAATCAGAAACCGGACTACACGCTACTGCCGAGTGGATCATCACACGTGGTCATGAGCTCTCAATCATCAACCAGACTAAAATGTAAAGATGAACGCTGGAATTGTGTACAGTGATTCGAGTATAGTGTTAAAATTTATAAAAACAATTATTCTAGTTTGACCATTTAAAACATGATCACTCGATGCATTTAGCTATGAAGTCCAGAAAGCGTTTGGCATATTGGTCTGGCCGGACTGTGGAAATCTCGGCGCCAGCTCCATGCTTGACAGTCTTTGCAGCCTGCGCCGTCCGCTTTTTCATTCCGTATTTTGTAAGAACATCTATCAAGGCCATGAAGTATATTTCTCTTTTGCCAGGGTCTGAAATGCATAAATAACAAAAGTAAATATCTTGGCAACATCCCCAGGATTGGATTAGAGAAAACTGATCTAGCACTTGCCCACCTGTCAGTAGACCTAGCACTTGCCCACCTGTCAGTAGACCTAGCACTTGCCCACCTGTCAGTAGACCTAGAACCTGCCCACCTGTCAGTAGACCTAGAACCTGCCCACCTGTCAGTAGACCTAGCACTTGCCCACCTGTCAGTAGACCTAGAACCTGCCCACCTGTCAGTAGACCTAGAACCTGCCCACCTGTCAGTAGACCTAGCACTTGGACACCTGTCAGTAGACCTAAAACTTGCCCACCTGTCAGTAGATCTAGCACTTGCCCACCTGTCAGTAGATCTAGAACTTGCCCACCTGTCAGTAGACCTAGCACTTGCCCACCTGTCAGTAGACCTAGAACCTGCCCACCTGTCAGTGATTAACCTTTAGATTACTTAATTAATTTTTAACAAAAACCACGTAAAGTTTATAATTTTTACTCACATACATTCACTTAAATGTTTTATAACTACATGAAATAAAGTTCATATATGAATCGGTAAGTATTATTTGTGTGGGTTTTGTTTCATTTTTATTATTTTTAGATCAGCTAATGGCGATTAAAATTAGACAATAAAAATCGAAAAAAGTTGCGTTTACTCATGGGCATTTGTGGCCAGCTGTCCAGTATTTATGTTCATTATTCCCTATAAAAATTGTTTTCTGACCAGAATTTTTTTTTAAACCCGAAGTACGATTCATATTGCAATATTTAGTGATTTTCATTGTTGGAAAAACAATCAAATTTATTATCAAATTAGCTGTCACAATCAGCTATCAATACCTGAAAATGACCGCGATGTCCCGCCATTATTGTCAAGCGAAAATACTTGCCGAAAACCGCTTTTTGAACTCAAATTTCAAGGTATTTTCAGTTGAAAAAAAAAAATCAAAATTAAATCCACCATTTTGACTGAAAATCTTTTTTTTTAAATTATATTTCCGTTACCGGTAAGTGCCCTGTGAAAAACGGGGGAAAATATGAATTGGGAAATGCACTGTATACAGTATTTCAACTGGCGTGACGTCAGGCGAGATATCTCGCCTGCAGTACTCAGAAGGTTAAAAGCCCCATCTCACCAGCTGAAGGATCATGTTTGATTTTGAGGGAAAGAAAACCCTACAAGTGAGTAAAAGCCCTACAAGTGACTAAAAGCCCTGTCTTAACAGCCGAAGGAATACTTTTGATTTTCGAGGGAAAGAAAACCCTACAAGTGACTAAAAGCCCTACAAGTGAATAAAAGTCCTGCAAGTGATTAAAAGCCCCATCTCAACAGCTGAAGGATCACTTTTGATTTTGAGGGAATGAAAACCCTACAAGTGACTAAAAACCCTACAAATGATTAAAAGCCCTACAAGTGATTAAAAGCCCCATCTCACCAGCCGAAGGATCACTTTTGATGGCATATTTCTCCAGTTGTTCGTCAAGCTCTCCTGTGAAAGGCAGGGAGGAGTTGGGGAGGGGGCTGTCCGGTGGGGTGGGTACTGAACCACATGCATCAGCCATGTCCTCGTCAAATCCATTCTCCTCCGTGTCCCCGCCCTCCTCCTCATCTTCACCCCCATCAGCGGCCGCGGCTGGAGCAGCATCCACCGTGTCTGTCTGCGGCATGTCAAGGTCGCTGATACCAACAATGAGACTGTAGTCCATCAGGTGAAGGCTAGCCAAAAACTGAAACACAGACACACTTGTTATTTACTCGGTAGTCAATAGTAACCACATAGATATTACACATGATGGAAGGAAGGTAATGTTTTATTTAACAACACACACAACACATTTTATTTACGGTTATATGGCATCAGACATACGGTCAAGGACCACACCGATATTGAGAAAGGAAACCCGCTGTCACCACTTCATGAGTCACTCTTTTTGATTAGCAGCAAGGGATCTTTTAAATGCACCATCCCACAGACAGGGTAGTACATACCAGTCTTTGTTATACCAGTCGTGGTGCACTGGCTGGAATGAGGAATAGCCCAATGGGCCTACCGACAGGGTTCGATCCCAGACCGACTGTACATCGAGCAAGCACTTTACCACTGGGCAATGTTCTGCCCCCAAACTGCTGAAGAATTGGAGATACTGATTAATTTATTTTTAGTTATTTCAATGTTTTAGAGTATAGCTGAACATTTATTGTGGTTATCTTTTCAGATGTGACTATTCTTACTTCTGCATCTTTCTGCAACATCGCCATCAACTTTTCCTTTGCATGTGGTCCTATGTGTATGCTGGCTCCATCGTTGACAAAATCGACATCTTTCAACGTGGGCAACTCCTTTGCCTGTGAAAAGTAAAATAAAACAAACTGAGATGAGTGACAAGATGTGTCTGCAGGTTTTCAGTATCAGTGTGCGAGTTTGAGGAGAGTCCAGAAGCCCGAGGCTTGCAAAAAACATATAGGACTCTCTTGCTGGGCTAGTATATGAGCCTGCATAACATAAAAGTTATTTGAACAAATTACACTGATTCTTTGAAATGACATAGTCAATATATATCTCTAAATCCTGGGAAATGCGAGTCTTGACTAGCGATCTTTTCCATGGTTTCATGCAAAACATTTAGTGTATCTTCTGTTCTACTGGAGGTGCACAGCAGGGCTCGCTGGGTTGGTGGCGGGCTCTAAAGATTTGCAAACAGGGAGATCTTATGACACTTAAATTTTTTAAACCAAAATCGCACACTGAGTATAGACTGTTCAGCAGTGGTCATTTTTTTGTCAGGCCACACTTCACATTGTACAAATGTATGTTATTTATTTAACTGTATTCACAGAACATAAGCAGATTGTCTATACCACCCACCCACCCAACTTTTAACCAAATACACACAAAGTCAACAAAGGAAGTAATTGTGGGGGAGGGGATAGTAGTCATATGAGGCATACAATAGCTGTCATGTGAGGCATACAATTATAATTACAGTCCCACTTTCTCATGCAATAAATGTTGAAATGGTCCTCATTTCAAATTCATGATCGAGTGGAAACTAAACAATGTCATTGTTTCAAACTATTTATGTAATCCAGTAGCATAAGTCATGTATAATGTATTGATGGGTACAACACATGCATAAATGATACAAAATGAGTAGTGTGGCTAGTAACATTTTAAGCTTGGCGAGTAAAATGTTTTTGTCCACTAGTCAAAGAAGATTAAATTATAAAATTGAGCATAGAACACTGACACACACATACACACACACACACACATACAAACACACACATACAAACACACACACACAACCATACATACACACCGTACACACACATATATGTATACACATACATGTACAAACACACACACACACACACACCGTACATACACACACACAAACATGCACACACAAACATGTTGACACACACGTACACACACGTACACACAAACACATACATATACAAATACCAGGGTTCATACAGGTTTGAGAAAATAAAATTCAAGGACTTTCAAGGACTTTTTCAAGTACTTAAATTCATCTTTCAAGGACATAAAAACATGTTTTAAATAAATTTACCTAGTAATAAAAAGTAGACTGACCAATTTTACAGCTTTGCCCTCCAGTTTTAATTCTAAAAACTATCTTTTAGGTGTACCAGTTCACCTGACATCACCATATATACATATCGAGCTCGGCTTGTCCGCATCTTGAGTGCGGACGTCGCTGAACTAATCTGTGACGTCATTTTCCAAGAGCGCTATGGCTGTTCGCCTATTATCGCTCACCAGTAAAGCCCAGTCACAAAATTTATTTAGTTACAAAATACTAACGCACATCATTAAATATGTTAAATTAGCCTGAGAAACAAAACAAAGTACACACCTGGTCATTTATTCAAACCACAGACATACAGACTTCGTAACACTGCCTCGCCCATGCTTGCTACCCTGAATGCTTTAGAGCAGTCTATATCGCGCTTTGTGTCCATCATTAGGCACACACAAAAGCTAGTCCTTGTAATTCTCGGTTTACAACCAGGTATCGTTAAATTTACACTTGCCTGGAATGTTGAAAGAATATGCACGGTCAATTTAACAATCAAACAATGGCGTTTTCCGATGATGCACAATGACCACATGTCCGCATGCACAAATACATTGACCCAATCAGAATATTGTGAATATTTAACTTCAGTGGACGGCTGAAGCATATATTTGGCGGGAATAACAAAGAAGTTTTGGATTGATGAGTAAATAAACCTACAGAATTGATTCAATTTGTTTTACTAAAGCTAGGAAAGGCATTTTTCCTATTTTTTCAGGAGGGCAAAAATAAAATTCAAGGACTTTTCAAAGACTTTTTCACAAAAATATGATTTTTCAAGGTTTTCAAGGCCTTGAAAATACATTAACAAAATTCAAGTACTTTCAAGCACTTCAAGCACCTGTGCGAACCCTGAAATACATACACACACCATACATACATGTACACACATACATACACACAATTACACAAACACACACAGATAAACACACACACACAACATACACACACCATACACAAATACATGTACAAACACATACACACACTGCTCAAGTTATTTCAAGTGGGTATTAGAATGCAGAATTTAGTGTGTCTATCTGTGTGTGTCCTACTCACGCACACACACACTGTACATACACACATGTACACACACATACACACACACAAACACACACAAATACACACAAATACACACACACTGTACATACACACATGTACACACATGTACACACACATACATACACATGCACACACACACATACACACAACACTTAACAAGAGAACAAATTATTTCAAGTCTGTATTAGGATGCAGAATTTAGTGTGTCTCTCTACCTGTGTGTGTGGTCCATTTTAGTAGACCCAATGTCTACTTTCCAATATAAGTGAAGAACAAAATTAATAGAATACAAACCTTTTCTTTGTCACTAGCTTGCCTGTCAACTGTAGATCCCTGAAACGAAAATATGAAACGTTCAATAGTTTTGGTTATCCATTTAAGAAGTAGACTGCTAAATGTAAAGAGGTTTATATACCAAAATGAACAGTACAATGATCAAGTTCGTTTTGATTAACAACACTACTAGAGCACATTTGATTTATTAATCATCATTTATTGGATGTCAAATATTTGGTTATTCTGACAGTTACAAGTATTCAGGGGAAATCCGATATATAAAAAAAAATCATTAGCCGCTTAAGGGATCTTTTTAATGCTCTTTTCCACAGAAAGAACAGTACATACCACAGTCTTTGTATACCAGTCACTGGGCATTGGCTGGGACAGAAAAAACCTTCAGTACAGTGAGAAGATATATACAGTGACTGTACAGAGTAAAATCAATTTAGGTCAAACAGGATATGTATGGGTTATAGCTAACAGATGCACAGGTACTTGTGAAATCTGCTCTTACTATAACAAGCTACATATATGTTCTTATGTTTGTTACATATATGGTGTTGTAAATACGGTCTTAGCTATCTTTATTACCAATACATATATATTTATATCAGCAGTTCTTAGTTTGTATCAATGATACATCCCACTTCAATCATATGTGCCACCACATCTGCTCAGGAAAATCGTTTTACTCAGACATCAAGTCAAAAGGAAATGGAAGCTTGGTGTCGGTATCAAATACTCGACCACCTATGAAGCAATATTGTTTATACTGCACCAGTAAACTCATAATGACATCAATCCACGAGTTCAACATACCGTATAATTATCTTCGCCTATAAGTCAAATTCTTTTAACCCAAACATTACTGTATAACTTGTGGGGTCAACTTATAAGAGGGTAAAAACATTTCACCCAAAAATATTACCGTTTTGGGGATTATTTCTGCAAGTTTTATTGACGTATGCCCTGTATTTATACTCAAATTTGTTAATTTGACACATTTATTTTTTATAACCTATTGTTTTTTGGCATTAGAACGGTTTTGGTTATGAGAAAAGGTGTGCAATCTCACATGCCAAGTTAAAATAGCAGTCATCACTAATAGCAAAAATGTAAACAATACTAACTACCTGTTGCCAGAGTTTATTTTGAAATCTGGTCATTGGCATTAATGGTTATTTAAACAAAGTTTTGTCAGTGATTAACTTCATGAATATTACTGAACTTTTGGTACAAAAACCAGTGTACTTTCCAGAGTTATCCTCATTACATGTATTAATATGGCAGAAAAACATGTATTTAACTGGTGCTACTTTCAGTTTTATCATAGTGATCTGTTGTCAGTGTTTATAAAATATGTTTGCAAAATAATTTTCTTTTGTTCAAATATTGTACATTATTGTTCTCATGTGCTGAAAATGGGTCGACTTACCGTATAAACGGGTCAATAAAAAAATAAGTTTTCAGGGCTTGAAATTGGGGACTTGACTTATAGCCAAGATTGACTTACAGGCAAAGATATACGGTAAACAGAATTGTTGAACAGTGATTGGGGTATTCCATTTATTACCCACTATCAAGCTAACTTTATGGCAGATTGTCAAACAATACTAAATGTCCAAGTGTGCTAAGCCAAGTACAAGAGACTGTGAAATAGTATAGCTGTGATATGTCACTGACGACACAAATACACACTTACTTTGACTGTAATTTTTTTTTTAACTGTTCTCGGATGGGGATGGAGGAGGGCTGTAGGCATTGCCTTCCCCTCCCACCAACTCTGATGATAATGCATTGCCCCCTACCTCCCTCACCACTTGAAATTCAAATGAATATTGGAACACCTCTCCTGCCCCCTACAATCATCTGCTGATATCTATGATTCTGGTTCAGTCCATTTAAATTTTTATTTTATTTTTATTAAATATTTGTTCTGGTAATTTGTAAGCCTAACTTAATCACTTAACAATGTACTTTACATTTGTTTGTTTGCCCCACTGACCAATCCTAAAACTCGCAATTCACTACACAAGTTTCAAAGATCACTACAAAATTTTAAAACATTAACCAATAGTTGCTAATCAAATTTCAAATGACTAGAAATACTGTTAGACCCAGTGGTTTGCCGTTTCAAAAAAAACTATTTTTTCCATTTCATGGTTTTGTAAATTCCATTTCATTTCCGTTTCAGAATACATATGTAGGCCTAATTAACAAAAGTTGTGACAAATTAACATAATAGGCAGACAACACTGTTAACTTTTAAGTTTTTCATAATTCTTCACAATTTTTTTTTTTTAAATAAAGTTTTAAAAGATGAAACAAAATAAAAAGTACCTTTTGTCAAATATATCATATAAAAAAAATTGTTGGGTCTGTTTCATTTACTTTGTACAAAACCAAAACAAGGGTCTGAAAATTGACTGGTGTCGACATGCGTTGCTATTTATTGTTAAATCAAAGTTGGCCTTCATATTAGTAGCGAAAAATAGGAGCAAGAAATTAAGGTTACAATTATGACAACTACATAAAGCGTAATTGTTCAACAATTGAGTGCACTGTTTTATTCAATGGGGCTTAGTGTTAACAAAATGTAAACATTTATTTTTATCACCGCTTTAAGTTTGACAGTCTAATGTTGTCTGCAATGTGAAGTATGTTTCTTGAATTAGTCATTCTTTTTACTCCTGGAAAAAAACCTGTCCTGTCTGCGCAGATGCAACAGACTAAGCAGTAAACCAGTCCCAAGTTCAGCTAGCAATCCAGTCTAGCCGCGGTAAATACGACACTACACATTTGACAGTAGTACAGCACACTGGCCAATCGTCAGTTTTACAGTGTGTGGCAAAAGTTATTATTAATATTTTTAACTTCATGGAAAATCGTAATTCCGTTTCACAATGAGAATTCCGTGAATTCTGTCCATTTTCCGCGATCGCGGAAATTCACTGGGTCTATACTGTTAATCACGATTTTGAAAACAAACCGTTCCCGACTTGTATTACATACTTATTCAATCTTACTATAGTGATAAAGACATTTTCAAATTATGTGATGAATTCATCTTGTATCACACATATGTGCCATCTGCATTGAACTTGTAGATGGTGAATTACATTTGTATTTTTATTGGCGTCAGCACCTTATTGTTAATGACATCATGTATGATTTACAAATTACGTCAAGTCATATTTAAAACATTACACATGATTGCCACAGAATATGATTTTTAATGTTAAGAAAATCCACAAACGGAGGATTTATTAATAGATTTAAGAAAGTGTAGTTATGACATTAAATTAAAAATTGTTTTCATAAAAAGAATTAAAAAAGGTATGTAATAAACACAAACAAATTTGTTTATTTTGTGCCAAAAACATATGACTCGACCGCTACGCAGTCTTCTGGTATATTATTTAAAATAAACTTGTGCAGTAACAGATCTGGCTTTTTAAGGTGCGCAGGTGCAATCGCGCTCATACAGAGCACATCATTTCAATCTGACGAGTGTGAAAAATAGCGCACGTTGCACTCAACAAACGGCACACATAAAATAGATGGGTACCACTCAAAATCCAATCAGAGTTACGCTGCCTATTTTATTTATATTGGAGACTGATTTTTCACACGCCCTAACATATTGAGGTGTGCAATTTTCCACTCGACTACCATTTAAAAAATCAAGGACTGCAATAAATAGGAAGTGAAAACAACATGTGTGACATTCTGTATATATATATTTCCCCGTGTGTACACAGACCTTCAAGTCGTATTTCTTGTGTATGACGAGCCGCGGGCTGAAGATGTTCCTCATCACCACCAGATAGGTCTCCACGTCGTTCACCGTGATGCGGTACATCCCGTAATACTGGGGCAGCAGGGTCTGGCCATGGTTCTCAACTATATACTGAAAACACAACACAAATACTACACAGTTAATGGCACCAACACGTAGTTATATAAGCAGAGTGGCTGTGGTTCTCAACTATATACCGAAATACAACACCACAATTACAGTTAAAGTTATAAAGGCAGTGTCAAATATTATTGGTAAAGTTAAAACACAGAAAGTACAACATGGTTATCCTGATTTTAGTAGTAGTTCCACATTCATTTTAAGTTAAACAAAAAGGGTGTGGACCTTACATTTCAAATTATGACATTTATTGCCATGTCCAGTTAACACCTAATGTTAAATCTGGACTTGCACAAATATTTATATAAGACTGAGTTCTCAGAAAGTTACAATAACCCTAACTCCTTGCAGCAAGCTTCACTTCATTCACATGCAATTCGATACTATTTCCATTAGTAAATGACTGCTATTTTTAGGAAGTACATTCATTTGGTAACTACCTAGCAAAACATCTATACAGACCAACTACAAACATTTTGGTTATCCGCCCTTATGCCAGAGCACAGTCTTATTTTGCTGTTAGAGAAGTGGCAGCATACCACATGGACAATTGTTATCATTCAGTAATATAAATATCAAATAATGACCAGAGGTCAATGTATTTGTAATCATCAAAGCAAGATTTCAAAAGGTATTACAGTGTTTTCTATAGAGAATAACTAGCTAATGCCGTCAGATATCTGCTTTATCCTGAACAGAATAAAGCAGATATCCAATGTCATTAGCTAGTTCCTGCAGACCTTAAAAAATATAGGGAAAAGGTATTATTTCTTTTATTTCAGGCCACATTGTACGATGACCTAGAGGTCAATTAAGTGATTTTATAAAGTAGCTATGCATATGTCACATGAGTGATGTCAAAGTCATAACCTGCTAGTAGCAGGATACAACTTTGCTTTATCCGTCATCATATTCTGTCAATAGAAACAGTGGCTGCAGGATAAGTTATTTTTCAATAAAGATTGATTTTCTAAACTGGACTATATTAAGCAGCTACATAAAATGTAACAACACAAGAAATG
>JAECMU010104802.1:307-12228 GCA_016106625.1 Dracogyra subfuscus
AGATACAGATCAGCATTGATTGTTTTACAGTGTGTTTATAAGGTACTGGCGACTGTTTTACACCTGGACCAAGTTACAGATCAGCATTGATTGTTTTACAGTGTGTTTATAAGGAACTGGCGACTGTTTTACACCTGGACCAAGTTAGAGATCAGCATTGAATGTTTTACAGTGTGTTTATAAAGTACTGGCGACTGTTTTACACCTGGACCAAGTTACAGATCAGCATTGATTGTTTTACAAATTGCAAATAGTTATGGTCGTTTAAATTTATCATTAATTTCTTTATTTAATTTGCTGACTTTTCTTGGGACACCTAAATTTGAGGGTACTGGGGTTCACATAATTATATTGTTTTAAGAGTGTTTTTCGAGACTTAGTAAAGAAGGCACAGGTGAATAGATAATGATATTCATCACCAATATCGTTAGAATCACAAAGTGTGCATAACCTATTTTCTACTGGTGTATTATTCCACCATCCTATTTCAATGGGGAGGTAATGATTTGATGTTCTGAATTTAAGAATAATGATTCATAGTTTTTCAGGCATTATGGTGAGGTATTAAAAAATATTTAGTATATTTTTTAAAATTGTATAATTTGTTTCCTCTAGACGATGATGCAATGTTATTGTTCCACGTTTGAAGGTACTGGTCATGCTGCCTCAATTTGATATATTCAAGAAGTGTGGGTTTCTTTTGAAACTTTTCGAGACATACATCAGTCATACCTAGGTTGTTAAATAATTGCTTGATATGTTGAATCCAAGTGTAGTCATGTAACATAAATGCATTCAATAGAAAGGATAGTTTTGTTTGTTTTCCTTATACAATTGTGATCCAGAAATTTATCATTCTTTGTTAAATAATGAGTCTAATCGGTCTACATCCGGAACATTAACAGGGAGGAAAGAGTATGTGCACTTTGCAACAGTAATGAGATAGAAGATGAGTTCCATTTTATATTGCAATGTCCAAAATATAACGACCTAAGAAAAAAGTATATAAAACGTTATTACTGTATGCGACCCAGCGTTCTTAAACTTTCACAACTTTTAACCACTGGAAATAATAAAGACCTAAACAATCTTGGGAAATACTTAATAACGGCAAATATAATAAGGAATTCTTTAATTAATTAATAGAATAAAATTGTTTTGTAACTTTATAGTAATTTAATGAATAATGAAATATAATTATTGTTATTTACAAGTATGTATTAATCATTTAAATATTTTAAGTAGATGGTACTTAATTATCTTATTGATTAATTATGTAATTGAATGATTAATTATATTATTTATTACTATCCACCATTGTTTGTACATATTGTATATAGATGTATTTATATTTATGTTATTATTAATGCTGATAAGATGTAATTAAGGCAATAAAGAACTTGAACTTGAACATCCTAGCTCTCCGTATAACATAAATATTGGCGTACCTTTTTTTAACCGGGAGCAGGCGTCTCATGAAATTTATGTGTACATTTTCAATGATGTCAGTGTTTTCATAACCCCATAATTCACATCCATACAGAAGAATAGGTAATACCATTGTGTCAAAAAATGTTTATCTTACATTCTATTTTGATTTAAATAAAACGAAATACATTGCTTTTGTAGCTTGTTGGGATAAACATTTTCTTGTTGTTTTGAACTTGTTTTGTTTATTAAAAGTTAAACCTAAGTATTTATGTATTAAATGTTTTCGTGTAATCAGGGGCGGGACGTAGCTCAGTGGTACATCGCTCGCTCGATGCGCAGTCGGTCTGGGATCGATCCCCGTCGGTGGGCCCATTAGGCTATTTCTCGTCACAGTCAGTGCACCACGACTGGTATATCATAGGCCGTGGTATGTGCTATCCTGTCTGTAGGATGGGGCATATAAACGATCCCTTGTTGCTAATCGGAAAGAGTAGCCCATGAAGTGGCGACAGCGGGTTTCCTCTCTCAATATCTGTGTGGTCCTTAACCATATGTCTGACGCCATATAACTGTAAATAACATGTGTTGTGTGCGTCGTTAAATAAAACATTTCTTTCGTTCTTTCTTGTAATCATTGGTTGTGCCATTGAAAATTAATATTTTTGTCTTGTTAATGTTGATTTTAAGCTTCCATATATTATAATATTAATGGTATGTTGTAAATCACGTGCGTTCGTTGCTAGGAGGGCTGTGTCGTCCGCATATAGCAGGGAAAACAAAGCAGATACCAGCTTCAATAAATATATCGAGATCATCGATAACAAGAGAGACTCCAGTACAGGTTTGGCTAACAAGATACGTTTCCAAGTCATTTAAATATAAAGAAAATAGGACAGGTGACACATTTTCACCTTGACGCACGCCGATATTACATGAGAATAGTTCCGAATATATATTATTAGTGCAAATACAAGACTTAATACCTTGATACATTTGATGGATAATTTTGAAGAATTTTCCATTTATATTATTGTCTAATAATGTTTGCCACAAACAGGTTCTGGGTATCATATCAAAGGCCTTTTGAAAATCGATAAAAGCACAGTGTAGTTTCTTTTTCCTATTTTTTAAAATTTCTATTAAAGAGTGAATACTAAATAGATGCTCGGTAGTAGAATAGCCTTTTCGGAATGCTATTTGGGATTCGCTCAATATGCTATGTTCGTCAATAAATGAATTTAGTCTTATGTTTAAAATTGTGGTAAATAATTTAGAACAGCAGCATAACAATGTTATTGGTATATAGTGTTTAGGCATCAGTCGGGTTCCTTTGTTTTTTTTAAATCGGTTTAATAATTCCTATTAACCATTCATTAGGAAAAATACTATGGTCTAGCATAATGTTAAATAGTTTAACGTAGATCGGGACCATCAGGTCGACAGAAGATTTTATATATTCGTTTACAATATTATCGTTGCTTTGCCATTTTTCAGTTGTTTAATTGCATTTCTTATTTCGCCTTCTTCAATTTTCGTTATTTATATCGATTTCATCAGGATTTAATTCGTTCTCGTGATCAGATTCAGGCGGTTCTCCTTCATTGTCATACATATACCTATATTTAGATAATGAGTATACATATTAGAACGTCTATTCAAGAAGATGTGTCCTGTATGACAATTTCGTGCTAAATTTCTCATTTCGTATATACAAACATATATATACTGTCAAGATCCAGTATTTAGAGTAATTAATACGGTATATATATTTTTGGTCATGTTTTTGTCAGTTGTACGGTATGCATGTGTTCATTTCGTGTGTGTGACCGTGTGGCTAGGTTGCCATAGCGATCGTTTGGGTCTGTGTGTGCTTGGTCACTTGTTGAATGATGTCAGTGGATGCACGTGCAATTAGTTGGGCTGTGTCTATAAAACAGGTTGTTTGTGAGAGAATCTTGGCAGTCAATCAGTTTCCAACATGGTTTAGTTGTGTTTACACCAAGGAAACAAATTGTTGTGTGAACATTTCTCGGATTGGCGTGAGTTTTTATGTATTTGTTTTATGCTTATTAATGTATTTTATATTTGAAATATTATGTGTTAATGACAAGTTACGCAAGTTACGTAGTAATGTAAATAAGGGGTGCAGTACGGCTGTAAGTTTTAATAGTTATTGTTAAATGAAGTGAATAACCAGATATACTACATGCAGTAATGTAGGTGTTTCAGTAACCAAAGTACGTAAGATTTATTACGCCAGTAACGGTTACTTGTGTATATTGAAAGTATGTCATGTATTTCCATTAGTGTCCCGGAGCGGATCACTTGGGCCAAGGGACCAATATACCAATCCGGTGAGGGCCGTGAAGGTTAGTCAACATAGTATGCTGATCGTCATTAGCTGAAGGTGACGATGTCGGAAGTAAATTCCAGTGTGTTCGTCAGTTCGTCTTGGGAACTGATCCAATGTGGCGCCGTGATCGCGATCGTGATTGTGATGGTGATGTGACTGTCGTGTCACTGAGACAGTGGATAGCGTTGTAGTGTCGTTTCGCAATAAAGTGCCGAATTGCAATAAAAAAAGTCAAATTTCCCATTCCAATCTACTCTAACATGATCTCTGGGCTCAATTGAATACCACGAAACCAATTTGTTTTATATCTTTTCATAAAATTGTTGGTCAGTGGACTTTTTAAATTTTCAGATATACTGTATTTTCACTAAGTGCCGTTTTGCAATAAACTACCTTTTTCAACAGAAAACGACTTTCTCCTCATCTCAAAATCACTGAATGTGTTTAACTAGACATGGGAAACAAAATCCCATTCCAACTTTTATCAATAATAAGTTACATAAAAAATTATTTGAGATTATTGCAAAACGACACGCTAATGCATTTTTTCAAAGTGTCATTTCGCAATAAAGTGCCGAATTCCAATAAACTGTCATTTTCAACAGAAAACGACTTTCTTATTTCAAAATCACTGTATGTGTTTAATTGGGGGTGGCAAACAATTTCCCATTCAAACTTTTATCAATAATAAATTTAATTTTTTTTTATTTGAGTTTATTGCAAAACGACACGCTAATGCATTTTTTCAAAGTGTCATTTCGCAATAAAGTGCCGAATTGCAATAACCATTTTTTTTTCTTCAAATTTCCCATTCCAACCTACTCTAATATGATCTCTGGGCTCAGTTGAATACCACGAAACCAAATTTGTTATCTTTTTATAAAATTGTTGGTCAGTGGACTTTTAAAAATTTCAGATAGACTGTATTTTCACTAAGTGCCGTTTTGCAATACACTGCTTTTTTCAACAGAAAACAACGGTCTCCTCATTTTGCAATAAAGTGTCAAATTTCAATTAAAAAATATTAATTTGTCATTCCAACCTTTGTGTTATCAGATCTGCATTTTGTGGTAACCTGTAAGTGGGTTTCCAGGCACTGCGATTATGTCAGTTCCTTAATGTACGTGATGTATACATTATATGTACGTTATAAATACTTTATATATGTATAGCGAATATGATGGTGTAAATAATGTATGCTTGAGGTACATAATGTATGCTCGATGTGCCTAGTGTTTACTTCGTCTACATACCCTATACTAGTTCACATGTCGTATACTTAAAGTACTTAATGTTTAGCATACATAGCGTATGCCTGGTGCAAATGGTGAATACTTGATGTTCATGTTGTGTACGTGATGTACATAGTTTATGCTTTTGTTCCTAACGAATAATTGATGTACATAACATATACCTGATGCACATACCATAAACTGGATGAACATTGCGTTAACATGATGTTCATATACTTGATGAACATATTGCACACTTAATACATAACGGATTTCTAACGTACACAATACATATATAGTACATATATACAATAGGTACATCATAGTTTAGGGGCATATGCAGCTAAAATTAGTATCGTGGGAATTCCATATACATTTTTGGAACCAAGGATATTTATAATTACTGTTGTATACAGATGCAGAGAACATATGGTTCCATTTTGTTCTAATGAATATCAAGGCCATTCCGAGGTCGCCAAAGGTCACCATTATAATTGTTTTCAAGAAAGCACATCATGTAAACTACGTTGAAACATGAATACATGTTTTGTTTGTTGTTGTCAGGGGAAAATATATGAATTTTATTAAGTATACAATACATACATATATTATATACATAAAGTATACGCTACGTGTGGCATGTGTAGTAAGTATATAGTACACGTATTAAATGTCTTCCAAGTATGAGGTATAGACTGCATACATGTATACATTACGTAAATACGTGTGTGAAATATTTGCCAGGCACATCAATAATAGACATCATGCATCAGGTATACACTATTAACGTCAAATATTAATAATGTCATGAAGTGATTGGATCGGTCTTTGAACACTAATTCTCTATTTGGGATTGTTCCCGTCCCAACCAGTGGTCAACGACTGGCATATCAAAGTCCCTGGTATATGTTGTCCTGATTTTGGGGAAGTGCATACAGAGAAACGATAGAGAGTATAACATATCCTTGATGTAGATAGCGTATGGTTGATGTACATAACGGATGTTTGATGTACATATCGTATACATCATACACTTACGCACTGATACGTCATACACTGATATACCTGATGCAATTATCATATACCCCATGTACATAGCGTATGCTTGGTGTACAACGTAGGTGTGAAGTATACATAACGCATGCTTCATATACATAAGGTATGATTCATGAACATATAGTATTATTGATGCATGATGGGCATATATAAAACTTGATATATGTAGCTTATGGTTCATATACATAACGTGTACATGATATTCACAATATGTACGTGAGGTGCATATCGTATGTTTGATGTACCTATCGTATGTTTGATGTGCATATAGTATACTGGTGTACATTGCGTATACTTGATGTAGATAACACACAAACTGTACAGACTGTATACTTGTTGTCATATCATATCATGTCATGTCATGCTATTCAGAACAAGCTGTTGTAGTGCACGCCTGTCTTGGGCGCAGGGGCCGGCCTCGGCCGGCTTCTCCGTCCAGGACAGGAAAGGTGGGGGTTGGAGAGGAGGGACCGCCTGCATTGGCAGGTGCAAGGGAGCACCAGCAGCCCGAAAAAAGTCGGTAGCAGGCGGGGGTGGATGGTGGTGATGCTATGGAATTTTGAATGGAGCAATTAATATGCCAAAGAGAAAAAGGTGCGCAATTTTGATTGAGGAATTGTGGCGCAATGTTGATGGAAAGTCGAGAGTAGCTCGTTAATATAGACCTAGTTGGTGCTGTTGTGTGTCCCTAGGTTACCCATAGGTGCCTTAAAAAGGGCCTGACCGCTTCTAGTCGTGGCATGACAACCCATGGGATTATACTGATTAGACTACTAGCAGCAATTTGGGGGTTAGGTAGGGTAGGCTGGTATTATTTTGTCCAACTTCCCCTGGGTGCTGTGCAGTTGTGTACTCGGAGCCAGTATTCTTTTGTCCGACTCCTTATTACAGTACGTGCTGGGCCATTAAATGGGGGCGGGTGCATTGTCATCATTAGTCAATGCACCCTATCTACTGTTGCGGTTTCATGCTATCTGTGTGTAAATCCTAAGATGGTGTTAAGGTTGTTCTTATTGTCCTAAGTCCCTATTCATATGTAGATGTACTCAATGGTTCCCGTCCCAAAAGTTGGCAATTGCATAAATTTGCTAAGTAACCTTACTTGATATCTGTCTTGTTGTTCAAGACGTTGGTTGTCTAGTTTCTTATCTGGTTCTTTGTCTGGGACCCTAAGCGACTCACCTTGTATGGCTGGAATAGACTGGGTTTATTGGTAATCAAGTACACACTCCATTGTGTGTACCTGATGTGCATATTGTATACTTGGTGTACATGATGTGTGTTTCATGTACATAGCGTATGGTCGATGTACATAATGTATATTTGAAGTGAATAGCTAATAATTAATGCACCTTAGTGTATGCTTGGTGGACATAATATACTTAATGGAATTAGTGTATGCTTGATGACTATAGCGTAAGCTCGATCAACACAATTTAGAAGTGATGTACTACTTATATTTTTAATGTACATAGCACATACATGATGTGTGTAGCGTATGTTTGGTGTAGTAAGTGTGGACTTGATTTACATTACTTTATGAACACAACTTATGATTGATGTACATAGTATATACTTAATGCACATGACATACTTGATGCACATAACATATACTTGATGTACATATTATATGCTTGATGTACACGGCGTATGCTTCGTGTACATAGCGTAGGGTTGATGTACCTAATATATACTTGGAGTGCATAGCGTGTATCTGAAATACCTAAAATATGCATAGTAAACGTAATAAAAACAACATATGCTTGATGAAGACTGTATGGCTGGTGCATCTATTAGCACATGCTTGACATTGTGGATCGACAGAGATAACTCTTTCAGCAGGACAATGCCGGACCGCATACGGCACGTGTAACAATGGATTTCCTACAGAATGAGAACATTAATGTGCTACCATGGCCATCAAAGTCGCCAGATCTCAACCCCGTTGAACATCTATGGGACGAATTGGACAGACGTGTACGCCAGCGTGACCCGGAGACTCAAACGCTTCCGCATATGTCACATGCACTGCAGAAAGAATGCACTAGGATTCCACGTGGATTTCAACGCCCTTGTGCGACGCTGTTTCGTGACGAAAACGCCACAACCGTCAGTCAATAGCAAGAATATTGTCACATACTCATGTCAAATTTGACTGAATGAATATTTCGCAAATGCGTTTATTTTTTGACAGAGTATACTAAGGTATAATTTCTAGATACAATAGTCTCCCTTCTTCGTGTATGCAATGTATACTTCACGCGTTATTGTATACTGTACGCATATTTCACGGATGTTTTTGGTACTAAATGTATATTTGGATTATGCGTGCACTGTATACACTGGGATATTGGCGTGTTGCATTTTAGTGACAATATACTTAGTGTCTGCAGTACACACATTATGTGCTTCGTGCTTACTTGCGAGTATTTTATTAAGTTTGTTTTGTTTAATGACAACACGGGAGCATATTGATTTCTTAATCAACCATCAGCTGTTGGACGTTAAACATTCTGATGTATAGTCTTACAGAGGAAACCGCTACTTTTATTCATTAGTGGCAAAGCATATTGGACTTTCCCCACAGACAGGACTGCGTATACCACGGTATATATATATACCAGAGAGAGAGACAGAGAGAGAGACAGAGAGACAGAGAGAGAGACAGACAGACAGAGAGACAGAGAGACCGAGACAGACAGAGAGAGACAGACAGAGAGAGACAGAGAGAGAGACAGAGAGAGAGACAGAGACAGAGACAGAGAGAGAGACAGACAGGGACAGAGACAGGGACAGAGACAGGCAGGGACAGAGACAGGGTCAGAGACAGAGAGACAGAGAGACAGAGAGAGAGAGACATGGAGGGAGGTATGGATGGAGAGCAAGAGACATATGGAGAGATGTATGGACGGAGAAAAAGAGACGCATGAAGAAATAGATGGATAAAAAGACACATATGAAGAGATGGATGGATGGAGAAAAAGAGACATATGAAGAAATATATGGTTTGAGAAAAAGAGACGGATGGATGGACGAAGAAAGAGACAGATTGATGGACGAAGAAAAATAGACATAACGATGGATGGAAAAACGAGACGGATGGATGGGTGTACATAGTACATATAGTATGCTTGATGTGCACATTATATACTCCATTATCATAGTCCACAGTTGATGCTCATGGCGTTTGCGTGATGCACAAAGCATATGTTTGATGTACATTGCGTATAATTCATGTACGTAGCGCGTGTTTGGTGTCTAAAAGTATGTGATTGATGTACATAGCGCATGCTTGACGTGCATAGCATATATGTGATGTTTCATATGCATGGATTATGATTGATGTACATTTGTTATACATGTACAGAGCGTTTTCTTGTTGTACATAGCATAGCGAACGCCTGCTAGATTGAAGTAATATACCATTGATGTCAGTACGTGTATTATAGACATCGTATTCGTAATGTATCTATCATATGATTGATGTATACAGAGTGTACTTCATGTACATAAGATATACTTTTTGCACACTCATAAGCTTGATATACATTGGCTACAATTGATTTACAAACACTCGATTGAAAGAAATGTTTTATTTAACGACGCACTCAACACATTTTATTTACGGTTATATGGCATTAGCCATATGATTAAGGACCATACAGATTGCGAGAGGAAACCCGTTGTTGCCACATCATGGGCTACTCTTTTCGATTATCAGCAAGGGATCTTTTTATATATCCCACAGACAGGGTAGTACATACCATGGCCTTTGATATGACAGTGGTGATGCACTGGTTGGAACGAAAATAACCCAATGGGCCCACCGACCGGGATCGATCCCAGACCGACTGCTCATCAAGCGAGCGCTTTACCACTGGGCTACGTCCCGCCCAAAACACTCGATTGATACCTAGCGTATTTCTGATAAACACCAGACATATTAAGTATACAATAGTATAATCAACTAAAGTCTCGAAATTGCATATTTATATGCACATGAAATAATATAACATGCAGTTACCATGCTCAAAGTATGTCTAGTATACAGTATACAGTACTTATATTAAGTATACATTACCTAAATACGGAATAAAGTATGTGTGTGAATTATACACTACATACATACATAATATGCTAGGCACATCATAAATACCCGTCCTGCATCAATTATGCAATGTGTACGTCAAACATTTTCAACTTCATAAAGTTTACATCATTGACATGAAATATGTATTTTGTAACTCAAGTATATCCTATGTACCGGGAGTATACAATAAGAAGACAAAGGGGTGGGATCTAACTCAGTGAACAAAGAGTTTGCTTGAAGCGTTTGGATCGTATGATCTAATTCTCTCTGTACACTAATTCTCTGGTTTTGTTTCCCCCGTCTCAACCAGTGGTCAACTACTAGCATATCAAAGTCAGTGGTGTGTGCTGCTCTGTCTGAAAAAGTGCATACAGAGAGATGATGGAGGGTATTTGAAAAGTGCGAATCTCACCAAAATATCTGGATCACGTGTGAATAATGGTGTAAAGGAACAAAATATGCATGTTTTTCTTTACGTGTGTGATCGAAAGAGAAAATGAGAATACACACAGATATAGACAAAGATAAAATGTAAAAGAAAAAGAAAACGGGCAGAGGGAGAGGAAGCGACAGATAGAGACTGAGGGAGCAAGAGAAATAGGAGGAAGGGGAGAGAAAGACGTACACAGAGACAATGAGATAAATAGAAGGATTGAGAGAGACAAGGAGTCAGAGGGAGTATCCATAGTTGTGTCTGTATATGTACACATTCTTTATCTGGGCTCGACGAGAAGTAGCCTAGTGGAAAAGCGCTTTCTTGATGCGCAGTCGGTTTGCAATCTATTCCTGTCACTTCAGCCAGTGCACCACGGCTGGCATATCAAAGGTCGTAGTATGTGCTATCCTGTCTATGGGATGGTGTATATAAAAGATCCCTTGCTGCTAATCGAAAAGAGTAGCCCATAAAATGGCGACATCGGGTTTCCTCGCTTAATATCTGTGTGGTCCTGATACAACGCCATATGTACAGTGTATGGATGATGTGCGGATGGATTAACCATTATTGTATGAAAGAATATATGTCTTAAAGGATGCTTAAGTCGGAGTATATGGATTGATGGATAAATGATTGAATGGAAGTATGGATGCATACATTTGTCCATGGATGGAAAAATGGACGTGTGAATGGATAGGTGTGTTGATGGGTGGATGGATGAACGGATAATTAAATGTGTGAAAGGAGATAGGTGGACATGGATGTATGAGTGGAAGGATGTATGTATGGATCGATGGATGGATGTGGATGGATGGATGTGGATGGCTGGATGGTTGGTTTGTTGGATGAATAAATAGATGAATATGTGTGACTGGATGGAAAAGAAGAAACAAAGTGGTTTATTTAATCACAAAACAATCACATCATATTTATTGAGGAAATGGCTAATACTACCGAAAAGGTGCAAGGCATTTTAATATGCCCTTTCCCTCTGACAAAACAGTACATATCACGGTATTTGGGACATTGGTTAGGGTTGGAAAATTACCAATGACAGACATTCATAGATGAGGCTCCATCCAACCGCCTATTCATCCACCCATCTATCCATGCATCCTTAAACACATACATATATCCATATATATTCATACCAAAATTGGTTTGGACGTATATAATTCAGTCCAGAAATTGTCTGTCTGTGCGTGTGCGTATGAGACTCGATAGTGTATACTAGTATGTCTGCCTCCCTGATTTGTGCAATCTCTCTGTATTTCAGTATGGCTGTCTATATTTGTCTATCTGTGTATGTTTCTTTGTATGTCT
>JAECMU010104819.1:2227-14629 GCA_016106625.1 Dracogyra subfuscus
TAATTGAAAATACTTTGCATTGTAGGTGACAAATATGTTATGCCTAGACAAATGACATTTTTAAACTCAGTTTTCAGGAGGCATATATATTATGCCTAGACCAAATTGTTTTCATCTAACTTTACCCATATTATATATGGAAGTTTGTTTTAAAATTGTTATACCGTTTGAAATTGAACATAAATATATAAAATAATCCCACCAAATCTTCGTCCCAGCATGTGTAATGTTTCAGAAGGTATGTGCGGATTATTTGATAATCTGGTAGACCAATCTGTTACTGTTTGGTTGTCCAACTTTGTCACAAACCAAACGCTTATATTAGTGTTTGTAAAATCGGGTACCAAATATTTCATATTATTTAAACCATTAATATTTCAACCACCAATTCTGAAAATACTTCTTATGTAAATTGTTCTATTCAATAATGATAAATATAATCCCGCAGAAAAGAATAAATTATAGAACTTTGAAGATAATACAGTTTTATATAAAGCATGTTGATAATTTAATTATGTTGTAAAAGAAATTGTAAACGAAATTGTTAAATAATAATAAAATAATAATAATAATAATAATAATAATACTCAAAAATGAAGATTTAAGACATCGAATTTCTTTTATTTTGTTGTTTGGAATGTTTGTACGTTTATTTTTGGCTCTAAATGTTCCAGACATGAGTAGAATGCGCAGGGTTTTATTTTGGTTTTAGGTTCTAGACCTAACTTCTGACTTGTTATTCTAAATTCTGTCCATCTCAAACTTCACGTCCCCGTTCTGCCCTAGACATTCATTCACTGGCTACACAGAGATTAGGCCCAGGGTGTACATGTCCAAAACTCTTGTGGTATATGGGCACGTCGATAGAGTTACACGGTCCACAGTACGGTTTCCTTTTGATAATCTTGTCAACAACTTGGACCAGACCCTGCTTTGATGTATTGTAACAGTCCATGTTTTGCTTATCAAAAACTGTTGGAGGTTTGACGAGGACAGTTAACTGGCAGCTTTGATCAAAACAATAGTTCTGACATTTACTTTTATCATTGATCAAAATCTCCAACAGCGAGCTATCTTTGACAGGTCGTTCGTTTCCAGCGTATCTGAACACAAACATTGATGATTTGCTAAGTACGCTCGATTTCCTCTATTGTCGTGAGATTGTAGATGGTTTCCATAGAGTCTGTCTCTCTGACAAAGAATGCAAATGAGCAACAAAACATGACATATGTCGATTTGACTTAAGTAATGAACCATTATTAACACGCTGAGATTCAGTGGTCTATATATAGCTGTGGCTGTGCATGTGTATCAGAATAAATAAAGGTGTAACGGATTGAAATGCTTACCGTAAATAATCTACTGAACGCTCCGATTAAACAGCTATAAAGATGCCATATGTGAATAATTGTTTCACAAAGAAGTGGGTGGGGATACATTCTAAAACCACTCGTCTCATGAGCTATTTGCAGTAGATGTGATAATTGTTATATTAAAAAAAAGGTTTATGATGTAGTTTAAAAATTAGCTTAATTCGCTTAACCAACTGTGAATAATAATAATAATAATAATAATAATAATAATAATAACATCAATAGCCGCTCATCATAACATCATCGCCCCTCCTCTGTCCCCGTTTAAATAAAGTGTGTTAATGTGTGGCTATTAAGAGAACCGATTCCTATCAAAGTCTGTCTTCTTTCGCCTTCATAAAAATAAGCAGGGATTGCAGAATCTGTTACTTTTAGGTTGTCGAATAGCCGTAAATAGTAAATAATTATTGATTGATATATTTTAAATATGTATTGGTATTATGGTACATATAGTGCTTGTATGAATATTAAAGTATCTTACAAAATTCTAAAACAAATGTCATCATGTCCCTATGCCCCCCCCCCCACCCGCATTAATAAACTGCAATCCTTTACACCTACGCTAAAGATGACTTTGAAAATAGAAACTCCTTTTTAAATGTTTAAATATAACTGCTAATTTATTTTGTCTTTATTTTATTTTAACTTGATTACTCTGCTGGATGTAGTTACAACTCACTCTGGGTGGAAACCGGTATCGGGATGCGAACCAAGTACCTACCAGCCTTAAGTCCAGTGGCTTAAGCGGAACTCCTTCGAGGCACATTTATTGTTTAAAACAAACAAACCAGTGTTAAAGGGACATTCCTGACTTTGCTGCAACTTTTAAGATGTTATCGACTGACAGAGACTTTTTGACGACTGTAATTACATATTTTTCTGCATAAAATATTAGTGGTTGTATATTAAACATGTTGCTGATCGTTCTAATATTTCTACTAGGTTAAATTTCCTTTTATTTCCAATATACGAAATTATTTAAAGACAAAATCCAGTTTGGGCTTCTTACACATATTAAGACGACCAGAAACACATTGAATATACAGATACTGATATTCTAAACAAGAAAATAGATTTAATATATGAGTTTAATCGTAGAAATATTTCATTAGCCGGAAACATCTTACAATGCAGCGAACTCGGGAATGTCCCTTTAATTAATACCGATAGCCGTCCTGTGCGGGATGGTGCATATAAAAGATCCCTTGCTACTAATGGAAAAATATAGTCAAAATTACTAAATGTTTGACATCCAATAGTTAATCATTAATAATCAATATGCTCTAGTGATGTCGTTAAACAAAACAAACTTGTATTTATTGTTTATTGAAGCAAATCCTTGAATATGCATGTGCACTCCACCCCATCTCTGGGTTTTTTTCTCTTTGTTTTAAAAAAAAAGAAGACAATTAATGCATTGGTCAAAGCTGCGCGACAGTAGTCTGACCACGGCACGCACGACTGGTCGCTGTGTTTTTATTGTTATTCTTGGAATGAAATTAAACGTTAAACGTCGTATAACAACACATTTGGAGTGTTCAGAGCTATTATCATTTTATGAATACACTATGCAGTTATTAGACGCGGACCATCTGTTAGCATTGTCCGGAGGATATGGGCGAGTAGAATAAAGGTGTTAAACGTGTACGTTTTTGTGTTTGTCGACGTTTTGTAAGCACACTGCGGTGTGTTGTCAAGAGTAGGCCTCAATGTGGTTGTATGTTTTATTTTCGATCAGGATGTGTCATAATTAGGATGGTTTTCGAACAGGTAGGTTAAGCAGATATTGTTGATTAAAAATGTATTTATAATTTTCCATATCTTTCATTTTAGTAATGAATAATGAATTTAGTGTTCACGTTTTGAATATTGCTACATGTATGTAGGTATATTCTCAATAAAACAGGATGTGTTTTGTTGGACGTGTTAGCCAGTTTTCTTTATTAGTGGAAACTACGTGTGATTTATTGGAAGAATTCACACACTGGGATGAAGGACGGCTAGACTGTAGGACGTAACCTAATTATTAGTTTATATGAAGCAATCGTATAATACGAAGTTAAGTAATGAAACTATTGTACATGTAGTTACAAGTATTGAATTTTGCTATTTATGATAAATCAGTCAATACTTAAAGGGAAATTCCCGAGTTTACTGCATTGCAAGATGTTCCCGACTAATACAATATTTCTATGATTAAACTTACATATTAAATATAATGTGTTTCTGGTTGTCATAATATTTGTAAGAAGCCCAAATTGGACTTCGTCTTCAAATAATTTCGTACGTACGAAAAAATATGTTTTAAGAAATAATATCCCAAATAAGAAAATATATTTAATATGTAAGTTGAATAGTATAAATAATTTATTAGTCGATAACATCTTAAAAACTGCAGCAAACTCAGGAATGTCCCTTTAAAAGCGATAATAAAAAAAGAACACATAAACCTGGGTCGTATCCAGAGAGGAAAAAAACACCGAGGCAAACCCAGACCTGTAAACTAAATATCAGTGTCAGGCGGAAAAGATTTCTTTTGGAGAAATTCCAGACGAGGCAAACGCCAGGTCTACCTCATACTGGCTACGCCATTGTAAACATAATTAATTCGACAAGTATGCTTGGCTGGAAAAAGCAATTAAACAACTATAATTGTGTCAATGTGATCATCCAAATACTGTATTACTCGAAGACCCGAGTATGTTATAACTGTAACGTTATTGAAAACGAATACCATTTTATACTTACGTGTCTTGTTTATGATACCATTCGTAAAATATATATTCCTGAATTTTATTTAAGAAATCCTAGTATGTTTATTCAATTATGTAACAGTAAAAGTGTTCAGTTATTGAGGAAAGTAGCTCTGTTTTGCTATAGAGCATTTCAACACCGAAATAATATATTATATTATTAATTTAAAGCTTCTCCAGCATAACTCATGTATAATATTAATATTATTTGTGTGTCCATATCCTAAATTATTTAATTGTGTTTTATTAATTAGCTTATCCTCTTATTATTATTACATTGTTAGCATTTATAAAATGAAATGAATGTATATATACACCTGTTTTATAATGTATTTACTTAATGCTATTTTGTATGCTGAAGGGCCAGTTGGCCTAATGCAATAAAGAATATACATATGATCATCACGGTTCATAATAATGTTCGTTGCATTGTGCGATAGACAAAACACACGGCTAGTTTACATACATCAGTTCCAAGTCTTTTTGACCATTGTGTGGGACTCATCAGTACTGCTGTCAGACAGTCTGTGTGTTACACGCGGTCATCATTGTGGCATTCATTGTACTAATTCATTTTTGAGATTTGTCTACTTTCTGAGAGATAAAACGGGACATTTCTAAACTGAATGAAAACATATTTTATATGTACATATACAAAAGGATTGGGCACACGTTTTCCAACTTACGAGGCCCTCTCCTAATTAAAAACATTAAATTGTACATCATTAGCTACTGCAGGTTTCTGCAAATCAATCAATCAATCAATCAATCAATCAATGGAAGTAAACGTTTGTGAAAGAAAAAGATAAAAAAAGAAATATTTTATTTAACGACGCACTCAACACATTTTATTTACGGCTATATGGCGTCAGACATATGGTTAAGGACCACACATATTTTGAGAGGAAACCCGCTGTCGCCACTTGATGGGCTACTCTTTCCGATTAGCAGCAAGGGATCTTTTATTTGCGCTGCCCACAGGCAGGATAGCACAAACCAGTTGGGGCTGGGTGTAATAAAGTTCTGTTCTTTTCTTCTGTTCTGTTCTGTTTTGATCACGGGTCGGTGCAAGTGGTTTAGATCAACCAAATGAGCCGTGCGGAGTACTCGACTCAGGGTTTGGAGTCAATATCTGGATTAAAAATCCCATGCCTCGACAGGGATCCGAACCCAGTACATACCAGCCTGTTGACCACAGTCGTGATAATGTTGAATGAAAGCATATGAAAAAAGTTTGTTTTGTTTAACGACACCACTAGAGAACATTGATTTATTGATCATCGGCTATGTCAAACATAGAGAGGAAAGCCGCTTAATGTTTTCCATTAGTAGCAAGGATAACACATACCACGACCTTTGATATACCAGTCGAAGTTTAAAGGACTTTCATCAACAGCTATAAGGTGTATATATTAAAAATCAAGTAACATTCTATTTTTTTTAAAATTGAAATCAATTGCAAATGTCCAGTTATCAATGCAAATATGCACACCATTTCATATCGCTAGGATACATATTAAAATGGTCGGAATATAGTCACTGGAAAATGAAAACAACAACAACCCCAAAACATTAATTTCGTTGTCTGTTGAATTATTTTTAGAGTAGCGAAGAACGAGCATACAATGCGAAGAAGAGATTCGTCAACAAACATCCGTTTTTCTGTCAGATGCCGCCCAAGTTCAAACGACTGCTGGAACTGAGTCTGCGCAAAGAGACACACGCCTATGATGAAACGCTCATCCAGCAGGGGGAGCGCGTCATCGGCCTGCATTTCATTATTAAGTAGGTCATGCAAACCTTCACTTTCGATTTGTTTGAGAAACAATGGCAAAACGAAAATTGCATTACAGCTGGCTGTTTCAAAAATACGTTCACATTGTTGTGGAAGAGAATAAAAGGAAACTTAAATTAAATCACTGTCGAAATCTACGAAGAATACTTGTTCTATGTATGTATAAGAAAAACGAAACATCTGTGGCGTATCATGAGTGATTGGTATCTCACAACAACTTACCTAGATATAATAACAATACTAAGAATATTTTATCAAGTTTTAATAGGACACGCGTCTGTTGCTTTTTCTTTTCTTCTTTTCTTTTCTTTTGTTGTTGTTACTTTAATGACACTATTATTGTATTTGCCCTCCATTCTAAAGCAGACCGTTCTGTTTCAGAGGCCAAGCCCAGATTCTAATGATGCCATCTCATCACCCCAGACAATACCCTCAGCTGTGGCCATTTGAGGTTGGCGCCGATCTGTACGCTTTGGAATTCGACTGGTTACGGTAAGCCTTGAAGACACGTCCATATTTAACATTGCAATACCGTTACAGTAAATGATCTATTGACATTGTCATTCTGTATCACCGGTGTTGGTAGTATTGTTGGTAAGCCATAGGCCTTAAGGCTGGTAGGTAATGGGTTCAATTCCCGGAAATAACTCTCACCCAGAGTGAGTTTTAGGGAACACGCCATTATTTAATATAGGCATCCCTCTTTCACTTGGGAATTGAGTATTTTCCTTCTAATACTATTGTTTATTGTATGCTGTTATTTAATTATTTAGTGTTTCGTTTTTCTTTTGTGACGCACCAATAATTGATTTAAACCGGGTACTATCTCCACTACACTGCTGCCATATCGAAGTAAGAACGTAACGCATCTTAATTGTTTAGTTGTACAATGTACTATGTATTAAACATGTTGACTAGGTATGTACCTTGTAAGTATATATGTACAATGTATATTTTTTTTAAAACACCTGTGTTTTTGTCTGTGTGTGTGTGTATGTATGTGTGTGTGATAGTGGTGTGGTGTGGTGTGGGAAGGGGGTATGTCTGTGTGTGTGTGTATGTGTGTGTGTGTGTGTGTGTGTGTGTGTGTGTGTGTGTGTGATAGTGGTGTGGGAAGGAAGTATGTCTGTGTGTGTGTGTGTGTGTGTGTGTGATAGTGGCGAGGTGTGGGAAGGGTGTGTGTGTATATGTGTGTGTGTGTGTGTGTGTGTATGTGTGTGTGTGTGTGTGTGTGTGCATAAGTATATAAGCTGTAACCTCAGAGCCAGTACTTTTAAAACGTTTAGACTAAAATCTCTAATGTCAGCACATACATATAATTTGTATGACGTTGTCATATGGCTTTAGAGTATCAGTCTCATGAGAGAATCTTCAGTCTAGATTCTAAACTTTTAAAAGCATCAGGCCAAATATGTCATTTTCATACCTAGACCTAAATCATGCTGTATCTTTTTCAGAGAATCACGTAAGAATGCCATAATAAAGAAATACCAAGACCCGGCCGTGATTCGCACAAAACCCGACCATGTCCTCATCCGCAGGAAAGAGGGATACGCGGCTATGGAGAAGGCGATACAGCACAGATCCGTATCTCTGTGCGAGGTGTCCAAAGGGGAAATATTCGGTGACGTGGAAATCTTGTTCAACCTGCCGACCTACCACCAGACTGTCGTCTGCACGACCGAGACAGAGGTGTTCGTGCTGGACATGAAAAACTTTGACAGGTTGGTCAGCAGACGAAACAAGCAAACGTTGGACGCCATGAGGCTTCACGCAGAATCCATGCTGAGTACGAGGAAAATACTCAGAACTGGAAAAGAGATCCCACTTCTCGAATACCTGCATTTTAAGATCAACGAAAACATCCGGCCTCAGAGTTGCAAGAAATTGCCACCGCTAGAAACGAAGAAGATGATTCCCGACAAGGAAACGGAGCAGCTGCGAATGTTGGAGAACTTTAGAGCAGGCAAAGGCCCGTTAGTGGAATCGTACGTGCCAGGAACGGAATATTACAAAGACCTTATGCGCGAAAAAGCGCGACTGAGAGAAAATATTCGAAATAGAGGTTCATTTGGCTTGGAGCAGAAGGGGGTTCAAACGAAGATAAAGATGCCCAGAGTACGGAAGGCGAGGAGTAGGAGAGAAATTGTGAACAGCTTGCGCGAGATGATGGATGCGGATTTGCTGTTGTTCAAAAGACGTTTCAAAAAGAAGGCGACTTCTGAGTCTTCCAATCCTGGATCCACAAGAAGGACGTCTAAAGTAGAGAGTCTGTATTCGGAGAGTAACCTGAGCAAAAAGAATAAGTTTGGTTCTATGGGCTCTTTGCAGTCTTTGGTTGATTCTGAACACAGTATGGCGAATTCAGGTGTCACGATCATCAAAGATAAGCATGACATCACTCCAACGCAAGGGAGCAGGAATCAGACATTATCACTAGAGAGTTTAAAATCATTACATTCTAAGGACGCTGCTAAGGAAAACCCAATCAATTCAGATGTCCATGGAGACACTCATCACCAAGGAACCGATCCTGTTTTGGTAACAGAAGTAAAGCATAAAGCTGCAGCAGTCCTACCGCCAATTAGAGAGGACACGTTAGAACAGATGTCGTCTGCTAAACCGGGAACAGCAGACATTCTAGATGGTCCAAAACAGCAGACGACAGAGTCGGACTTTAAACCACTACCGCCAGTAGAAGCAATACCGACTGAAATATCGGCAGCACCAATCTCTGAAATCCCAGAATTCGTGAACGGCCACGACGGCAACGATAGCGATGATGAGCACCAAACCACCAGGTCCACGGCAAGCACATCAATATCCAAGTGGGCACCAGCGCTGAAATTTGTGCAAGAGAGAATCAATGACCGCTACACAGCCCAGCTGTCTGAGAAAGAGGCTCCGTACGCCGACTACGAAACGAGCGAAAACACACTCAGCTTTCTGGAGTCGAGAATACGGAAATTTCATATAAAATACGGAGAGAGAAACAAGATGAGTCTCAAACTACCCAAGCTGAGAAGATTTAAACTAGATAATCCGGTAAGATATTACGTTTTAATAATATCCAATGGCATGATATGGTGACGAGAACTGGATCTGGAAGGTGTATTAAATGAGCATTGCATTCTAAGGACGCATTCTAAGTGTTTAACTGAATGTGTTCTAGTAGGCAATACAATTGTATACAACAGTTAGTGTTATTGTGTGTTTTATAGCAACATCACATATATATATCCAGAACTGAAAATTGTGTGATGCGTTTTCAATATATTTCGACCAACCTCCATAAAGCAGTGTTAACACCGCTAGGGTTGAGTTTCGTATCCCAGTGTGGCCCCCTTCCCTGTGCAGTGCAGAGTGTTAACAAAGAGTCGATACAGTTTGAGAGAATATTAGTAAATTAAGCATATTTACTATTTACCATTTACTAGCTAATGAGATTTAGTTTGACTTTGTCATAACCGTATATAAACGTGTGAAGAGGTTTCATGCAAATCAAGGTAAATCCACGATTTATCCAAATTGAGTATGGGGCACTGTGGCCTTACATTACAAGGCCAATACATTATATATAAATATAGCAAATTAGTAAAAATAATGAAATTTCGAGCTTACATCATACATTATTTTCAAGAAAACGAACACAAATTAGACATCTGTGATTCAGGAGTGCAAGTCATCACATTTGCATTTATTCCAATGAACTCTTCCCGGTGCTTGTTTCAGTTTGGTAAACCAGTCTGGGAGTGGCAGTCCTCTTTAACAGAGATTTATGGAATCAACCACCAAATTTACCAAACGTCTACTCAACTCCACAATATACAATGTGCAGATATACGGTCTTGATCACGAATAACGGTTTTGTCATTCGGTTTTCAAAAGAACCATGGCAAATTCATTATTTATTTAATTACTAATTGCCTTTCGACACCACATTTTTCTTATTAATTAGATAGAAGGCTGAGGATACAACTAATTGATCCGATATATTTCCCTTTTATTATTTTTTTATTGAATTTATTCATACAGTCACAAACCGGCAGTTTATTTAAATGGATTTGCTGTGATTTTCATGAATTCTCTTCATATACAGTATCAGTAATGATAATGTTTGTTTGTTTGGAAAGTATTAATGTTCTTATATCCCGAGTATTTAAACATACTTACTGTGAAAACAACCTCTAATTAAAACCAGGAACTGCTCCCACAGTAGGAGGGGAGGGGAAGGTGACTCGATGCGCAGTACATTTAGACCATTAGTCAAAGTTTAATCAGCCAAAACATAATTTGCAGTAGTTTATAATTTGGGAACACATTAAGATGGTTCACCAAAAGTAAAACGCAGACGATAAAAACTATATTCCAAAAAAGTAGTCTGAAATATGCCCGTCAATAAGAACTCATTTTCTCACAAAGAAACGTTGAGCAGACAAGGTGTAATCTATTTTTAGAGAGGATCTTCCCGTTTCAACGTCACAGACGTTGGTATACCACGTGACCACTATCATTTTGATTCGGTTTGTTTTCTCGTGCACGGATCGCGCAATTAACATCCGATTTGTAATGATATTTATCGATATAAAACCTGCTTTTTCACTCTATTTTATAAAAACGTGATCTAAGTGTGTTACAGTTTTGTTGATTAACCAAACTTAGAATTAATTTTCGCGGGCTAAAACTAGGGAGTTCGACTTTAAAGGGACAGACCCTAGTTTCAACCCGTGAAAATTAACACTTTGACCAAAAGCACTTCGAATGTACGGAAATGCATAATCTAAATAATAAATTGTCAGTAAAGTATGATTTGTGTTATCATAAACGGCCCAAATAGTCAAAAATATGCCTTAGTGTTTAAAAACTAGGGTATGTCCCTTTAAAATTAGCCTGGTAGCTAGTTGCTTTTTGCACACAAAATTTGCAAGGCATTTGTACCACTCTAGTCTGTTCCACCATTCTGTAAAACTGGTGGGGTTTGGGATTTTTAAAAATAAATTTATATTCAGTTTGGTTTGACGTACGAAGAAAAGTAAAAATGTTATTGAAATAATAATAATTATATTTTTTTAACAAATCAATCAGTTCAGAAATAAATAATGTATATTAAATTCTATAATATGAAAAGAGACGTTCCCTGTGAGACGGACTGTAAATATAATTTGATGTCAACAAATGTTTTGTTTCTTCTTTATATATTATCAGCACGAGATTGAAAGGCAACCGAAACCTGGCGGAAAGGTGTGGATAAAGAAGAAATTGTGTCAGATACACGCCAGCCCCGTTCAGATCAAAGGTCACGAACACATCAGATATCGCATTGTGGACGAGTTGAGGGGGTTTGACAACGTGAAGAAGACCTCCGAACGAGTCATGTCTTTCCTCATGCAGAGTCAGCAGCTCAAGGACCATAACTCTCCCGTGTTAAGCACCAGCCCTGCCCATAAACTCTACCCGCCATAGCATTTGGTTTTCTACACATTTGTAAATATAGTTCAGAGTATATTGCTGTGTTGTGTTGTTGTTTTTTTAATGTCGTAGAGGATAGTCTCTATTCCAATAGGCCCCGTTTTACGGAGCAATCTTAGCGCTAAGATTTTCTTAATTAAAATTGGAATTAAGGTGATCTTAGCGCTAAAATCGCTTCGTAAAACGGGACCCTGGATTGCGTAAGAAAGGATATGAAAGTTATACTGGTTTGAAGGTACCTCAACACGTTTTGAACTACAACTATTTAATATCTGAGGCACGCAGAGTTCGACAAATCCACTAATTCTCGGTCCCTACTGGTGAAATACATAGGACACTAGCCAAAGCTTTTGTGAAGGCTGGTGAAAATTATCAACTGTATTACTAAAATGCATAGGGCACTAGCCAAAGCTTCTGTGAGGGCTAGTGGAAATTATCAAGTGTATTATTATAATACATAGGGTACTAGCCAAAGCTTTTATGAGGGCTGGTGGAAATCATCAACTGTATTACTAAAATACATAGGACACTAGCCAAAGCTTCTGTAGGGCTAGTGGAAATCATCAACTGTATTACTAAAATACATAGGACACTAGCCAAAGCTTCTGTAGGGCTAGTGGAAATCATCAACTGTATTACTAAAATACATAGGACACTAGCCAAAGCTTCTGTGAGAGATGGTGGAAATCATCAACTGTATTACTAAAATACATAGGACACTAGCCAAAGCTTCTGTAGGGCTAGTGGAAATCATCAACTGTATTACTAAAATACATAGGACACTAGCCAAAACTTCTGTGAGGGCTGGTGGAAATCATCAACTGTATTACTAAAATACATAGGACACTAGCCAAAGCTTCTGTGAGGGCTGGTCGAAATCATCAACTGTATTACTACAATACATAGGACACTAGCCAAAGCTTTTATGAGGGCTGGTGGAAATCATCAACTGTATTACTAAAATACATAGGACACTAGCCAAAGCTTCTGTGAGGGCTGGTGGAATTCATCA
>JAECMU010104842.1:4927-20755 GCA_016106625.1 Dracogyra subfuscus
CTAGGATCGATCCCTGTCAGCTAACCACTGGGGTTTTTCTCGACATAACCATATGTCCAATGCCGATATAACCGTAATTATAATGTGTTGAGTGTATCGTTAAACAAAACAAATAAAAAATAAAAAAAAAGAGAGAGAGATGTCCTAGTAGTCACGTCCTAGTAGCCACCTGTAATCAGTGGCCAAATGACTTAAGCGGCCACTTTTTCCTTCCCAAACAATTTATAATCTAACTGCACCTATAATAAGCGGTCACTTGTCTAATGCAACCAGTGGCCACCTAAATTGGATCCCAAATCATTAAAATGCCTGTATTAAGCGGCCACATTAAATGTTTTTACTATTATACAAAATGGATATTTTAACAACAGCGATGAGGTGCAGCAAATAACCAAGCTTCTTCACACCTTCAGGAATAGTAGTAGCCATTCAGTCCAACATCTCTACTATGTATCAGCTAAAGTATGACTCAGCAATGCATCTAACTGCCTCAGGGCAGGCTATGCTTGACATTTGTAGATTCATTTACTGTGACAAGACACCACATGAAGTAGGAATTAAATAATTAAACAGAAGAAAAAAAACTTGTTGAGAATGGTTAATTTAATACATTCCATTTGCATTTTTGCTGAAGGAGATATGTCATAAGTTGATTTAGAGTAAACTGTAAAGCACACACTCATTGATTAGCAGTATAGATGGTAAAACAAGAAACAACAATAAATGTTTTAAAGACTATATGTGTGGCAACTTGTAATCGGTGGTCACCTGTCTTAAGCAGCCACTTTTATCTACTCCTCTGTGTGACCATTTAAGACAGGTTTGACTCTGTATGTGTGTGTGTGTGTGTGTGTATATATATATATATATATATAAAGCACCGCCATTTCCATACTACATAATTATTGGGTTTGGGCTATAACTAAAGCATCTGGACGACACCTAGTTTATATAAGGACACTGCTATTATGAAAATATATTTAATCTTTTACATGTATATGTAGTTTTCTTACCTACAGGACAGCACATATGAATGAACCACTGCTATAATATTTCAGTCATGGAGCAAGGATCTTTACACTTTCCAGAACTGTGCTGTATTTAATGAACAAGGAACTCCTGAATCATATCTGTATTGAAATATGATAAATTGTATGACACAACCATTAGAGTTCCATCTCCAACTCACCAGCCCTTTAAAGGGACAGTCCTGAGTTTACAACCATTGTAAAATGTTTCCGACCAATAGAGCTTTTTTGATGACGTAACATACAAATTAAATACATTTTCTTATTTAAAATATCAGTGTCTGTATTTACAAGGTGTTTGTTGTTGTCCTAATGCTTGTGGTATCCCAAACTGGATTTTATCTCCCAATAGTTTCGTACATATAACAAAAATATATATTGATGGAAAAAAATAAAGGATCACACAGATAACAACAAGAAATAATGACTACATAAAAAATCAGTTCATATTGTCAGAAATTGACTGGGAACATACAGACAGCACAGTCAACACTACCGACATTCAATCCCATATTACAACTTGGTATAAAATGCAGACTAGTAGTGAATTATATTTGGTCTACAATTTGATATGTTCCCTTATTTATTTATTTCCATCAATCAGTATATATCGCAAATTAATGTAAAAACCAAGTGCTACAAACATTAGTATATGACCGCAGATACTTTTGATATACAGACACACTGGTATTCTAAATAAGAAAATGTATTTAGTGTGAAATAGTAGTCGCCAACAAGGCTGTTATCTTCAGGTGTTAACATTACATGTGTCTTCTCCAATACTCAAAAACATCAGGTGTTAACGTTACATGTGTCTTCTTCAAGACTCAAAAACATCAGGTGTTAACGTTACATGTGTCTTCTCCAACACTCAAAAACATCAGGTGTTAATGTTACATGTGTCTTCTCCAACACTCAAAAACATCAGGTGTTAATGTTACATGTGTCTTCTCCAAGACTCAAGAACTTCAGGTGTTAACATTACATGTGTCTTCTCCAAGACTATAGAACTTTAGGTGTTAACATTGCATGTGTCTTCTCCAACACTCTAGAACTTCAGGTGTTAACATTACATGTGTCTTATCCAACACTCTAGAACTTCAGGTGTTAACATTACATGTGTCTTCTCGAATACTCAAGAACTTCAGGTGTTAACATTACATGTGTCTTCTCGAATACTCAAGAACTACAGGTGTTAACATTGCATGTGTCTTCTCTAACACTTTAGAACTTCAGGTGTTAACATTACAGGTGTCTTCTCCAACACTCTTGAACTTCAGGTGTTAACACTGCATGTGTCTTCTCCAAGACTATAGAACTTCAGGTGTAACATTGCATGTGTCTTCTCCAAAACTCAAGAATTACAGGTGTTAACATTACATGTGTCTTCTCCAATACTAAAGAATTTCAGGTGTTAATATTACATGTGTCTTATCCAACACTCTAGAACTTCAGGTGTTAATATTACATGTGTCTTCTCCAAAACTATAGAATTACAGGTGTTAACATTACATGTGTCTTCTCCAATACTAAAGAATTTCAGGTGTTAATATTACATGTGTCTTATCCAACACTCTAGAACTTCAGGGGTTAACATTGCATGTGTCTTCTCCAATACTCAAGAATTACAGGTGTTGACATTGCATGTGTCTTCTCCAATACTAAAGAACTTCAGGTGTTAATATTACATGTGTCTTATCCAACACTCTAGAACTTCAGGTGTTAACATTGCATGTGTCTTCTCCAATACTCAAGAATTACAGGTGTTAACATTGCATGTGTCTTCTCCAATACTAAAGAACATCAGGTGTTAATATTACATGTGTCTTCTCCAACACTCTAGAACTTCAGGTGTTAACATTACATGTGTCTTCTCCAACACTCTAGAACTTCAGGTGTTAACATTACAGGTGTCTTCTCTAACACTCTAGAACTTCTGGTGTTAACATTACATGTGTCTTCTCCAAGACTCCAGAACTCAAGGTGTTAACATTACATGTGTCTTCTCCAAGACTCTAGAACTTCAGGTGTTAACATTACATGTGTCTTCTCCAACACTCTAGAACTTCAGGTATTAACATTACAGGTGTTTTCTCCAACACTCTAGAACTTCAGTTGTTAACATTACATGTGTCTTCTCCAATACTCAAGAACTTTAGGTGTTAACATTACATGTGTCTTCTCCAACACTCTAGAACTTTTGGTGTTAACATTACATGTGTCTTCTCCATGACTCTAGAACGTCAGGTGTTATCATTACATGTGTCTTCTCTAACACTCTAGAACTTTAGGTGGTAACATTACATGTGTCTTTCTCCAAAACTTCAGGTGTTCATATTACATATTTCTTCTCCAACACTCAACAACTTCAGGTGTTATCATTACATGTGTCTTCTCCAACACTCTAGAACTTTAGGTGTTATCATTACATGTGTCTTCTCCAACACTCTAGAACTTCAGGTGTTATCATTACATGTGTCTTCTCCAACACTCTAGAACTTCAGGTGTTAATATTACATGTTTCTTCTCCAACACTCTAGAACTTCAGGTGTTAACATTACATGTGTCTTCTCCAACACTCTAGAACTTTAGGTGTTATCATTACATGTGTCTTCTCCAACACTCTAGAACTTCAGGTGTTATCATTGCATGTGTCTTCTCCAACACTCTAGAACTTCAGGTGTTAATATTACATATTTCTTCTCCAACACTCTAGAACTTCAGGTGTTAACATTACAGTCTGTTTAACACCTAACAGTAGCTATGGTATATACTGTGCTGCCTATGTTTTAAAGTGCCCTTGGTGGGGTTTTGGGTGTTGAATTAGACTAATTAAATTATTATGCATCTTTTGTTTTTACGACGTATGTAGCTCTTAACCATTTATGCAATTTTCTGTTATTTCTGTTATGTTTATCAGGTATGAATCAGAAAATAATTTGCAAACTGACAATGTTTTTTGTTTTTTTAAGTTCATCAAGAAATGAACAAACTTGTGTTCCTATGGATGGACCAATGAGATGAATGTAACTGAAATTTAATTATTAGCCAAAATCTGAGAAAATATTTTTTTACAATCCACACTATGACAACAAGAAAAGTACCTCCCCAAATACTAAATTGCTTGAAAGACTAACAAATGAAAACTCTTAACTGACACTGTCATGCAAAAGCAATATTTGCCGTCAAGATTAAAGTGTTTCTAACGAGGCCAGATTCAATCTGACTGACATGCTAAATCATCATGATGAACTGTGCCGCAATAGCAAATTGAATGGTGATAAAAACTATGTGACAAATGGAATTATTGTGCTTTAATGGTCTGTTTACCCTGATCATACGAGTAATTGGTAGCAACTAAAGAGCAAAGAATGAAGCTTAACAGAATTACTGACTCTTGGCCTGCAGACCCAGACACTGGCGATGCATTTGCATTCATCGAATGTTCTGTATTTGCTCGTGGCCATTTAGTTAACAGCTCCTAAACAGGAGCTAAAAATTAAATTAGTAACAGAAGGAAAGAAACTGAATGGCTGTTTTATGACATGCTAGCAAAGGAAAGGAATGTTAAAAAAGTTAAAAGTTTTGTTTTGTTTTTAAACGACACCACTAGAGCACATTGATTTATTAGTCACTGACTACTGGATGTCAAACATTTGCTAATTTTGACATATAGAGAGAAAATCTGATGTTTTCATTAGTTGCAAGGGATCTTTTATATGCACCATCCCACAAACAGGATAGAACATATCACAGTCTTTGATGTACCAATCATGGTGCACTGGCTGGAATGTAAAATAGCCTGATGGGCCCACCAATGGAGATCAATCCCAAACTAACTGAGCATCAAGTGAGTGCTTTACCACACCAGCAATGTTTAATGATATCTTGGACAATTTTCAGTCTTCACCAAGAATGGCAAGTGATCACTTCCATTCCTCTCCAAACTAACCAGGAAAGTTTTAGGAGAGCAACAAATTGATCACTTTGCAATAAACAAATTGATTGCTTGCCTGGAGAGTGATCTTCAGCTCGCCTGATATCATTTAAGGAGAGTGATCTTCAGCTCACCTGATATCATTTAAGGAGTGATCTTCCGCTTGTCTGATATCATTTAAGGAGAGTGATCTTCAGTTCGCCTGATATCATTTAACGAGAGTGATTTTTTCAGCTCGCCCAATATCATTTAAGGAGAGTGATCTTCAGCTCGCTTGGCATCATTTAAGCAGAGTGATCTTCAGCTCGCCTGGCATCATTTAAGCAGAGTGATCTTCAGCTCGCCTGACATCATTTAAGGAGAATGATCTTCAGCTCGTCTGGCATCATTTAATGAAAGTGATCTTGAGCTCGCCTTGATATCATTTAAGGAGAGTGATCTTCAACTCGCCTGGCATCACTTAAGGAGAATGATCTTGAGCTCATCTGGCATTAGTTAACGAGAGTGTTCTTCAGCTCGCCTTGCATCATTTACGGAAAATGATCTTCAGTTCACCTGGCATCATTTAACGAGAGTGATCTTCAGCTCGCCTGGCATCATTCAAGGAGAGTGATCTTCAGCTCGCCGGACATCAGTTTAGGACAGTGATTTTCAGCTCGCCTGGCATCATTTAAGGAGAGTGATCTTCAACTTGTCTGGCAACATTTAAAGAGAGTGATCTTCAGCTTGCCTGGCATCATTTAAGGAGAGTGATCTTCAGCTCGCATGACATCATTTAAGGAGAGTGATCTTCAGCTCACCTGACGTCATTTAAGGAGAGTGATCTTCAGCTCGCTTGGCATCATTTAAGGAGAGTGATCTTCAGCTCACCTGACGTCATTTAAGGAGAGTGATCTTCAGCTCGCTTGGCATCATTTAAGAAGAGTGATCTTCAGCTCGTATGACAACATTTAAGGAAAGTGATCTTCAGCTCGCCGGACATTATTTTATGAGAGTGATCTTCAGCTCACCTGACGTCATTTAAGGAGAGTGATCTTCAGCTCGCCTGGCATTATTCAAGGAGAGTGATCTTCAGCTCTCCTGATATCATTTAAGGAGAGTGATCTTCAGCTCGCTTGGCATCATTTAAGGAGAGTGATCTTCAGCTCGCTTTGGCATCATTTAAGAAGAGTGATCTTCAGCTCGCTTGGCGTCATTTAAGAAGAGTGATCTTCAGCTCACATGACAACATTTAAGGAAAGTGATCTTCAGCTCGTATGACAACATTTAAGGAAAGTGATCTTCAGCTCGCCAGACATTATTTTATGAGAGTGATCTTCAGCTCACATGACATCATTTAAGAAGAGTGATCTTCAGCTCACATGACATCATTTAAGAAGAGTGATCTTCAGCTCATCTTGATTTTGCTCATGGAGAAGACCAAGTTTAAACTGCATGTATGATTTCATTTCTATCATATGGCTACAGGACAAGACATTGTTTCATCATTATTTGGCTTTATATTCAATCAGTTTTAGACATATTATTGTAATTGCAAATCATATTCATTTTTTTATAGTACAAATATGGTTAAATTACTTCTACTTTTTTTTAAATACAATCAGATTCATTGGTAATCAAGGGTGATAACTGAATCATGAATTTGTTCAAAAAAATATAAATATGATTTCTATATTTTCACTGTAAATAAACTGCAATAAATAATATGACGTTTGACCAAATATCACTTTTGTGATTTTTGTAGATCTATGTACCGCTATATAATAAATAAAAATATTCTACACCAAAACTGCTTAGGAGGTGAACAAGATCAAGTGGCCATGCAGGACAGATGTATTCTGTATGGGCTGATGTCATAGAATGGGTTTGTCTTGCATAGCTAGGGATGGGAGAACATATTTTATCCTTGTCTAATTTTAAGACTAATTGTTAGAACTGCACCTCAGTTTTAAGTGTTTCCTCCCAGAATAAAACTGGAGAAGCTTCCCACTCCAAAATATTAATTTCAAGCCTTGCACAGGTGGCCAATACCTGCTCCTCAGTGGAAGGAAGGAAATGTTTTATTTAACGATGCACTCAACACATTTTATTTATGGTTATATGGCATCAGACATACCGTTAAGGACCACACAGATACTGAGGGTGGAAACCTGCTGTTGCCACTTCATGGGCTACTCTTTTCGATTAGCAGCAAGGCATCTTTTATATGCACCATCCCAATAGTGAATGTCAAACATTTAATAGTTTTGACATATAGTCTAAGAGAGGAAACCCGTTACCTTTTTCCATTAGTAGCAATGGGACCGGCCTCGGTGGTGTCATGGTTTGGCCATCAGTCTACAGGCTGGTAGGTAATGGGTTTAGATCCCAGTCGAGACATGGAATTTTTAATCCAGATACCAACTCTAAACCCTGAGTGATGTTGGGTTTTTGGGGGTTTTTTTTGTTTAACGACACACTCAACACATTATATTACGGTTATATCGGCATCGGACATATGGTTATGTCGAGAAAAACCCCAGTGGTTAGCTGACGGGGATCGATCCTAGACCGACCGTGCATCAGGCAGGCACTGTACCACTGGGCTATGCTGCCCGCTAAACCCTGAGTGAGTGCTTCGCAAAGGTTTCGTAAACCACTTGCACCAACAAGTGATTCATAACTGGTTCAACAAAGGCCATGGTTTGTGCTATCCTGCTTGTGGGAAGCACAAATAAAAGATCCCTTGCTTACTGTCATAAAAGAGTAGTCTATGTGGCCACAATGGGTTTTCTCTTTTTAAAAAAACAGTGTTAGAATGACCATATGTTTGATGTCCAATAGCCGATGAAAAGATAAAAAATCAAAGTGCTCTAGTGGTGTCGTTAAATAAAAGAAACTTTACTTCTTTTTTATATATGTATTTTCCCCACAGACAGGACAAGAAATAGCTCAGAGGGCCCCCCAATCGAGTGCTGTGATTGGCTGAAATACTATACGGGTCATTGGGATTACCAGCAAGGTGCTGAAACATTAATACATGTACCTTTTTTTAATAATAATTAAAAATAATAATAAACCAAGGTACGCAAAATGGAAAATGGTGCATTCAACCATGAGCCTAAAACCATGATTAATCATCCTATCTCTACTCCTAAATGATTACTCCAATAAAAAAAAAACTTACACAATACAAACTGATTGCTCTCTGATGCATAAGTTAACTGGAAGTGAAAGAAAGAAAGAAAGAAATGTTTTATTTAATGACGCCACTCAACACATTTTATTTACGGTTATATGGCATCAGACATATGGTGGAAGTGAAAGGGTTATAAATAAATTTGTTTTTATTAGAATACGTAACAAAGAGAATACTATCTAATTCACTTTCAACTCCATAAATACATTTTGAAAGAACTCATCAGATAGATGGTATCTAACAGCCACTCAAGTAGTATTATATTTTTAAGTCATAAACTAATACTACACTGAACAGTCTCATTAAAAAAGTGAAAAAGCTTGCTTCAATAACATGCATACCTAGATCCCAGACAAGTAAGCAGAATCTTCAAAGGCGCAGATACTAAAGATCAGTGGAGGCGTGTAAATGTTAACGCATGTTAAAAACAAGAAGCACAATGAAGCTACATGTACATGTAGTTAATATTGCAAACACTGCAGAAAGCAAGACTTAGATAAAATTAAAATGAAAGGTAACAATTTCTTTAACAGCAATTTGCAATCCAGTGGCAAAACATAGCACATTGAAACCTCTCAAAACCGGACCCTCAGTAAACTGGAATTCCCTCAAAACCGGACCCTCTCTAAACCAGAAGTCCCTCAAAACCGGACACTCTGTAAACTGGAATTCCTACAAAACCGGACCCTCTGTAAACTGGAATTCCCTTAAAACCAGACGTTTTACAGAGTTCCTTTTTAAAAACCAAAACATAACTTAACCTCTTTAAACCAGATCCCTCTTAATACCAGACATTTGTCTTGGTTCAAAGGGTGTCCAGTTTAGAGCAGTTTCACTGTAACTCACATCTTGTTTTGATAAAAATTTGATATTGTCAAGCGGCAACTAATTAATTAAGAACTGGATGATTGAATTAAAAAAGATTAAATACTGCTTAAAGATAAATAACACTTGTAACTGATTTTAAAACAATGTTTTTATTTAAAAATACATAGTACGAATTTAACATTGGAAAGCTGGTACCCATCCACCAGTTATTGTGCTCGAATAAGGGCTGGTTAAAATGTTCCAAAACAATAAATATAACCAGCCCCACAGGACCAGTTAAATATCTAGTTAGGCCATATGTAAAATGATAAATTGTTATATAAATATTACTACAGCGAAACAAATACCTAACGACCACCCCAGTTCTAAGACCACCCCACTATAAAGATCACTGTTTTAAATACTGCAATATTTCCTCTAGGTTTTATAGTAAAAATATTCCGGTATTAAGACCATCCTTCTCATATGGATTATGACCAGTAAAGTCAGACCCAATGGACATTTTTAGTACATTTTAAAGTTAAAGTTTGTTTTGTTTAATGACACCACTAGAGCACATTGATTAAGTAATCATCGGCTATTGGATGTCAAACATTTGGTAATTCTAACATGTAGTCATCAGAGAAAACCTGCTACATTTTCTTAAGGTATCTTTCAAATGCACTTTTCCATAGACAGGAAAGCACATACCACAGCCTTTGACCAGTTGTTGTGCACTGGTTGGAATGAGAAAAATGCAAATCAGTTAAATGGATCCACAGAGGTAGTTTGATCCTACGACACAAGCACCTCAACCAAGCACTCAACAGACAGCTAAATCCCACCCCAAAATTTCCAGCAAGACCATATATGTAAAATGATAAAACTGTTATATATTAATACAATGACACCCCACCTAATGACCACCCATTGTTCTAAGACCACTCGCTATAAAGACCACTATTTCAAAAGACCGGAATATTTCCTTTATGTTTTATAGTAAAACTACTCCATTATTAAGACCACCCTGCTTTGGATTACGACCAACAGTCATATTCAGTACATTTTGACCCCACAAACTTAAAGTCTGTTTCGTTTAATGACACCACTAGAGCACATTGATTAATTAATCATTGACTATTGGATACCAAAGATTTTGTAATTCTGACACAGCAGAAAGGGATCTTTTCTATGCACTTACTCACAGACAGGATAGCACATGCCACAGCTATTGATCAGTTGAGGTGCACCAGCTGGAACGGAAAAAACCACTTAATCATTTGAATGGATTCACTGAGGTGGTCTGATCCTGTGATGCGAGCACCCAACTGACTGAGCTAAATCCCTCCCGCTTTGATGACCCCACAAATGTGACCACACCATTTACCTGTCATGTCACACAAGTGACGAACAATAAACAACGTGGTAGAATCTGGTCTACTTGTCCTCACCTTGGTGTTAAAGTTAATTACATGTGGTGCTCAGACCAGTAATTAATTAGCCTGGAAAGACACCTGTATGACTACCGTATGAGCAAACAAGTGCTCTACAAATTATGTAATGGTTAATTTCTGGAATGTACAGTGCACAGTTTTTTTATTGTACAAATTCCACACAAGAATGTTGAAAGCAGCCAATAAACATTCTAGTAACTTAGCTTTGCTTTGCTCAGAAATAACCTAATGGGGCCATGGACGGAGATCGACCCTAAACTGACCGCTCATCAAGTTGTAGTTTTACCACTGGACTACGTCCTGCTCCTGCAGTCATCAGAGGAATCACACTACAGTTTTCTTTATGCACCACCCCCACAGACAGGATAGCACATACCATGTCCTTTGATATATCAGTCGTGGCTGGAACGAGAAATAGCCCAATGGGCCCAGAGACAGGGATCGATCCCAAACCAACCATGCATCAAGCGAGTGATTTACCGCTGGGCTACGTCCCACCCACAGCTATTGGATGTCAAACATTTAGTCATTCTTACATATAGTCTTAGAGAGGAAATGTTTGTTTTGTTTAATGAGACCACTAGAGCACATTGATTTATTAATCATTGGCTATTGGATGTCAAACATTTTGTCATTTTGACATATAGTCCTAGAAAAAAAGAGTCTAAATTTGTTCATTAGGTGAGGTCAGGTCATAGGCTTTAACATGAACATTCAGAACAGATGTAGACTTTCACCGGCTTCTCCATCCAGGAGAGGAAATTGTTTGGGGTGGGTGTGAGAGGAGGGTCGCCCTTGCTGGCTTGTGCAAAGGAACAAAAGCAACCCGACCAGGGTCGGTAATGGGAAAAAGGTTGGTTTTTTGGTGCTAATGAATATGCAAATGTCCCGTAGGGATAAAGTCAAACAGAAAATGTAATTTCTTGAAGGTAATTCTGATGCAGAATTCCGAATGGTTCATTGGTTGATTTGACTTAGTTAATCGAAAGATGGCTCCATTTTTTTTCATTAGTAGCAAGAGATCTTTTATATGCACCATCCCATACACTCGACACCACATACCATGGCCTCTGATTACTGTCAATAGTATTATAACACTTGTTTGTCCTCGAAATGGTTGTTGTCTGTACAAAGCTGTGATGTTCAATGAAATGTTTGATATAATGTATTGGACAATGTTACTGACATTTGGTGCACTAATTACTGAGTTTACCTATTACTCTGTAACCCTGATTCATGATAAGCACATGACTATATATAGTTTTGATAAAACCTATGCGAACACTGTAGAAGCTCAAAGGTAAGTAGCATTGTAAGTAACCAATCCTTAAACAAAGCACAGATGTAAAATGTAATCAAGACAGATGCTTTCTTCTTTTCTTTTTGAAAAAGTCACGTTTGCTTTTGCAAAACATTTTATAAAATTAAATGAAGGTCTACTACAATAAAGATACTATTAACAAAACATCTTTATAACCATCAGAAAGATAATTTAGTAATTGCACACTTAGCACATCAATAACCTTATTACTGGGTGCAGTCATTTCGGTTTCTTAACTTTGTATTGAAAATATCATATATCCCATTTAGCAGGCCACAGAGGACAGTTATCTTCCCATGGGGTTCTCCAAAATCCGCAAATATATCCACACAAGTAGTCTGCTGTTTGACTGTGATTAATTAACTGCAGACAGCTTTGAAGTGGCAACTATTAGACTGAAGCTGATAGGGAAGAACATGTAGTTTGCAAACATGTGGAAATTGTTAACATTGTAGACTTCTTTGTAGTAATTCCAGCCTGAACAAATGATGTACCTTTAGTGTAAAATGGTTGCAACTTCAGACAGGTTTAATGGGTGTGTTTCTTTAAACCAGTAGGGCAGAATGTAGTTCAGTGGCAAAGCATTCACTTGATGTGTGGTCGGTCTACAATCGATCCCCATTGGTGGACCCACTGGGCTATTTCTCATTCCAGCCAGTGCTCCACAACTAGTGTAATAAAGGTTGTGGTATGTACTATCCTGTCTGTGGGATGGTGCATATAAAAGATCCCTTGTTGCTAATCGAAAAGAATAGTGGCAACAGCAGGTTTCCTCTTTCAATATATATGTACTCCATAACCATATGTATGATGCCATATAACTGTAAATAAAATGTGTCGAGTGTGTCGTTAAATAAAACATTTCCTTCCTGTTTAAACCAGTATCATGGAATAAAAGAGCTGGAGAACAGGGATTGTCCTTTTAAGGATATTTTGCACTCAGAAGGCAAAAGTACATTACAAAATCCACAGACTACTGGTATATGCTGTCCTGTCTGTGTGAAAATGCATAATAAAAAAACACCTTGCTGTTAATGGTAAAATGTAGCGGGTTTCCTCTGAAGACTACGGTCAGAATGATCAAATACCTGATTACTACCATATCAATGTGCTCTGTAGTGGTGTCTTTAAACAAAACAAGGTGCAGGACGTAGCTCAGTGGTAAAGTGTCGGTGGGCCCATTGGGTTATTTCTCGCTCCAATCAGTGTACCACGACTGGTATATAAAGGGCTGTGGTATACGTTATCCTATGGCGGTCCCTCCTCCCTCCCCCTTTCCTGTCCTGGACAGGCGTGCGCTACAACAGCTTGCTCTGAATGTGCACATAAAGCCCTATGACCTGACCTGACCTGACCTATGTTATCCTATCTATGGGATGGTGCATATAAAAGATCTCTTGTTACTAATGAAAAAATATAGCATGTTTCCTTTCTTAGACTAAATGTCAAAGTTACCACATGTTTGACATCCAATAGCTAATGATTGATTAATAAATCAATGTGCTATAGTGACGTAACTAAACAAAATTAAATTAAATCCCATTCTATTTGATGCAAGATATATATGATCTGGCTATGCCATGACAATGATACATGTACCATTGGTAAAACAAGCTAAGGTCAATGACAGTTACTTTACGCATCCTTGTTTCGACTTTGTACACAATAAATATAACATATCTAACGGTAATTTTTTAATATGAGATATTTTACGAATGGTACCTTTGATTTTATTCATCTTTTAAAACTTAAATTTAATATTTAGTCAAAAATTATGACAAAATAAAAACATACTGACATGTAAACTACATTGTCTGCCCTCGAAACTATTTTGACACGGTTCAACATAAGTAGACCACGTATCAAAGCACTGTAATAAAACAGCTCATTTTGAATTTGAATGATGTCAGTAAGGCTCAATGGGTAGGTGTAAACCACTTGCACTGACCAGTGATCCATAACTAGTTCAACAAATGCCATGGTTTGTGCTATCATGACTGTGGAAAGCACAAACAAAAGATCCCTTGCTGCTAATCGGAAAGAGTTCCATTCAGAGCGAGTTTTAACGACTCAGTGGGTAGGTGTAAGGCACTACACCATCTTCTTTCTCACTAGCCACTAACCTACTTCCTGAATAGACAACCCAGACAGCCCAGGACAGCGTGCTTGAACCTCAATTGAATATAAGCACAAAAATAAGTAAAAATGAAATGCAAGTACTTCAATAAAAAATAGAACAAATATCAGTTGATTTTTTTTTAAACCAAAATGCAAGTTACTATGTTTTAACTGCCATATTGTACAGCAGTGATGTTAGCTATAGTCCTTCCCACAGGGACTGCCTTGTTTATACTATGGAATTTACTACAAATTATTAATTTCTGACTAAACTGTTTTCGGAGTTGCATACAAACAAAGTTTGGGGGGGCTTTTTTTTTCGGGGGGGGGGACAAATACTTTTACCTTTCTTCTTAAGTCAAACCAAACTGACATTATTTACCAAAAAACCCCTTCTTTTGTAGGAGGATGGGATGGACAATACATTTAGCTATTATAAGCTGTGACGTTAAGCTGTTCTAAAACGGAAAACAGCTTACGGTAGCTAATGTTAGCTGAAGAGGAAAGTATACACAGCCCTGCTGTCTATAATTGAAAATCCACTTTCGCAGATTACTTATGTGACAAAGGAAAGGAATGTTTAATTGACGACACCCCAGCACATTGATTAATATCAACAGACATTAGACTGGGGGATTGGGCCGACTGAGATTAAGGGTGCAAAATTTCTAGAGATTTTGGCGATACGCTCCTCCGTAAAATTTAGAAAACTAGATGTCCTGAAATGCAAAGTTCCTGCATTCTACAAGTAAAATTCATCTCTGCCTTAAAATGTACTACCAATAATATTTTCGATTTGAACAGAATTATTGGGGAAGATGGGCTCGAGCCCACCATGGAACTCCCCATTCCCCCTACTTGCTCTGCCACGCCTGATTATACTAACATAAACAGAGAATACTGGCTTAAGTGTAAACTGAACAACAAAAGTAATGCTATTATTAACTTAAATATGCTTTAATTTTAATTGCTTTGCAAGCACTTGCACCCACGACAGGCATGCACTACAACAGCTTGCTTTGAATGTGCACCTTAAACCCTATGACCTGACCCATGTAAAATTATTCAACTAAAATCTCATTAATTTTTGTGTCAATTAAATCTGTTGTGAATATTTTAGGCCTATTTTAACAGTCTATTGTTGTATCATTAAAAAATGTGTCTATATTACAATATGCTCTCTTGTTTGTTGTTCGTTCAGTAGATATAAATGAAGTATTTTGGCTTCAGTACAGTTCGCTCTTAACATTGCCAAGTGCTTTACAAAATATACCAGACAATGGTGTCATAAAAAAAACCAATCACAGACTGCTAGACATAGGTGAAAACATCCGTAACATAACTTGGCACTAAGAAAATCATAAACATGAGCTAGTGGTAATAAGTTATATGTGTATCTGTCTATTTATAACAGATCAAAGAAAGTTTCAAGGAATCAACATCATTTGTGTGTATACACTAGTGTGTTGGATGTGTGTATTTGTGATCCTGTGTTTATGTAGTTTTGAACACATATGTGTGTGTTTGTGTATGTGAGAGAGGAAGGGAAGAGAGGGACAGAGAGAGTGACAGAGAAAGAAAGACACACTCAACACATTTTATTTACGGTTATATGGCATCAGACATATGGTTAAGGACCACACAGATTTTGAGAGGAAACCTGCTGTCGCCACTTCATGGGCTACTCTTTACGATTAGCAGCAAAGGATCTTTTATTTGCCCTTCCCACAGGAAGGATAGCACAAACCATGGTCTTTGTTGAACCAGTTATGGATTATTGGTTGGTGCAAGTGGTTTACATCTACCCATTGAGCCTTGCGGAGCACTCACACAGGGTTTGGAGTCATTATCCGGATTAAAAATCCCATGCCTCGACTGACATCCGAACCCAGTATCTACCAGCTTGTAGACCGATGGCCTAGCCATGACACAACTGAGGCCCGTAAGAGAGAGAGAGAGAGAGAGAGAGAGAGAGAGAGAGAGAG
>JAECMU010104848.1:441-10474 GCA_016106625.1 Dracogyra subfuscus
TGTGTGTGTGTGTCTGAACATAGGAGTCTCACCATTTTGCTGTTGCCCCAATGTCATTGGCACCATTGTAAGCCTTTAATATTCTCACCATGTCCAAATTCGTCTTCAGCGGGAACTCTTGTCCAATGAGATTAATAAAATACTTCCACTTCCGGTACTTCCACAGTTCATGCATACAGAGTAGTTCCGGTTCCAAAACGGTGAATGTTCCCCATCTAACATCTACTGATCGTGACGTCACGAACACATTACTAAAACAGTTAGCAATGCCGTGAACAGCAGCAGATATGTTCGTTGAAGCCTTTTTATCCACATGAATACAGTAGTAGTTGTGTGGACGGTAAATAGCTCGCAGAAGACGTTCCACTTGACTTACATGTTTAAACATGAGAATGCTGAAAGCTATAGGAAAGGTTTCCTCTTCTGACGTCATATTATCAAGAATGTAACCTCTTTTCAGACGATAAGCGTGACAGTCTTTGGTTTCAGTTAAGAAATAAGAATCAGTGATAGCCGGTCGCTTGACATTCGTCATTAGTTGTTTGACTTCCTGTAAAGTAGCATTACTTCCGGTTATTAACCCGCTGCAGTTGACCTTGACAACGTCACGCTGAGGAATACTGTTCTCCTTCGACTGTCTCGGTTTAAACGTCTCGGCGTCTTCTAATACATTTTTGTTAATTTCTATCTCAATGCTGTTGCACCGGTTTGCAAATCGTCCCAGTAGAAGAAGCGTTTTGTTCCTCCATACTATCTTCTGCGTTTCGAACTGATTAGAAACCAGCTGACCATTTATTGTGCACAGCAATTCATGAAACTTTGTCCGATCAAACATTTTGACGTAAGAAAGAATTCCAAACACACTGACGATAACAAATAATACATATCTCCGTCCGATTCTTTTTGTTCGTTCATTTGATCCAGTCGTCATTGCAACCTAAATTACCGAAACAAAAATGATAATTGAAGATGTGTTGTATGTATCTATGTATTAATTATTAAAAGTTCGTAATTGTGTGATAGTTCAACACGGCGACGTTTAACTTATCGTTTTGTCATGTTGAAAATCGATATGAAAATAAAAATGTTACTAACATCTGTTCGACCATGCAAAGCCAATGTTACTTTTGTTTACTCTTTATTTTGCTAAATACATGTTTTTAAATGCAAGGGAATGAAGCTGATTGCTGATTACGGAAATTAATGATTTTATACCTTGATACATCTGGTAGATAATTTCAAAAACAATTTACCGTTTAGTAGTTATACCCTGTATGCCTACACCGGTTATGTTATTTTGTAACGTCTTATGCCACAGTTGAGTTATTGGTACCATATCGAAAGCTTTCTGAAAATCAATAAATGTACAGTATAATTTCGTTGTTTTTTGTTTTTGTTTTTTTTTCCCCAAGAAATCGATCAGGTTATGTAATGTGAATATGTCGTCTGTAGTTGAATAGCCTTTTCGAAATGCAGTTTATGCCTCACTAATGATATTGTTTTCCTTATGAAATAAGGTTTTTTTTATAGTTAAACAGTTTATTATTTGCCAAAAATATACATTTTGTAGGCATACAAACATATTTACAATAAAATAATACATTGTACACATTGCGGGAATGGTGAGGTCTACATGGTAGATCTATTAAAAGTTATCACAGTCGATAGTAAAATACAGTAATGAAATAAATAAATACATAAATAAAAATATACTCATAATTCAAGGTTGTCTGTTCTATGTGTGGTAGAAGTTATCAGGCATTTACACAGTTTAATTAACTCTCTTGAGTTGTCAGTGGACACTTGTTGTGTTAATTTCAGAGTTGATGGTTTATTATAATAATACTTTTTAATATATTTATCTCTTATAGTATAGTAGAACGGAAAAACTAGAACAAAGTGATATTCGTCTTCTAGTGCATTCATGTTGCAGAGATTACATATCCTATGGCTTCTATCGATATGGTGATATCTGCCCGTTTCTATGCTGAGATTATGTGCAGAAAGTCTAAAGTTACTCAGAATATGTTTATATATCAGGGCGATAGGTTTCTGAAGGTATGATTGTAGACAAAAATTATTAACAATGAATTTGTATAGGAGACACTTTGGAGAATTATTAAATACAGCAAACATAGCCTGAATAAATTGATCTGTCATTCTCTGCTTGAATAATGATAAACATGTTCTGCCATTTTTTACATTTTGATTGTACCATATATGGCCAAAAGCATTAGTGAGAAGGAGGTCTCGTACTTGACTAACCCAGTTGATGGTACGTGGTTTTCTTATGCACTCGTCAAGGAGGGCTGTATAACACTCTTTTAAAATACAGTTATCAGTATTCAACAACTTTATCCAATATTTTACAATTCGAATATTCCTACTTATATACAGAGGTGATCGGCCTAATTCATAATACACCATCATATTAGTAGTGCTCCGTTTCACGCCTAAAATACGTTTACAAAATTGCAAATGTAGAATCTCGTGGCTGTTTGCTTTGCTAAAACTCCACACTTCACACCCATAAGTTAAAATACTACTAATATATGTATCAAACAATGATAGAAAGGTTTCTGTATTTTAAAAATAATTTCTTGTTTTAGCAAATAAAGCAGCCATTGCTTTTTGTACCTTGGTTGCGTATTACCTTCGGAGAGGTGTTAAATTTTCCATTATAATGAAGACAGACCCCAAGGTAGTTAAAACTATCGACAATTTCTAAAGTTTGTTCGTGATAGATCCACTTTTCTTCAGGTTTCACATTTCCACCTTTTCTGAATACTATTATTTTACTTTTATTAATATTTACTTTTAAATTCCACTCAATTGTGTATATATACAAAGTGTCTAACATACTCTGCAATTCATGTACACTTTCAGAGAACAATACTGTATCATCGGCGTACATTAGAAGACAGAGGTGAAGCATATGTAACTGGTATAGACAGTCCGTAGTATTTAACAGTTCCATTTCTAAATCATTGACAAATACAGAAAATAAAAATGGCGAAAGGGCTTCTCCTTGGATTAGACCAGATTTGTACCAGAACGATTCAGATAGTTTCCCCTGATATTTAACACATGATTTGATCTGACCATACATTGATTTTACAACATTTACAAGCTTGCTATTTAATCTTAATTTATAAATGTTTAGCCATAATGCCTTATGCTCCACAATATCAAATGCTTTACTATAGTCAATAAAGGCACAATATAGTCTTTTCTTATTGCCAAGCGTAAGAGTTATAAGGCTATGTAAAGCAAAAATAGCGTCAACTGTGCTGATACCAGGCCTGAAGCCAAACTGGGCATCAGATATTATATTGTAGATTGAACTCGCATTCAGTAATCTATTGTTTAAAATTGAGGTAAACAATTTTGATAAGTGGCTCATGAGAGTAATACCTCTATAATTGTTTACATCGTTTGTATCACCCTTTTTAAATATGGGGATAATAGTGCCGTTGCACCAGTTCTCTGGGAAGATACCCGAATCTAAAATAACATTAAAAAGTTTACCGAGAATAGGTACCATTATATCTTTACCCCTGCGCGTGCTGTAACCTCATCGTGGTGCAGGGGTGTAGCATTCTCTTAGAGAATGGCCAATACAGCACAACTTAAAGTTTAGAATAAAAGTCAGTATCCGTGTTGTTTGTATTTGTCTTTACACTGTCATATTATCAGTGATATTTGTATTTGTCTTTCCACTGTTTTTATTTATATATTGAATTTTTCTATTGATGTTGATCATCACCTTATTTATTTACATTACCATAGTTTGACACCCAATAGCCGATGTATTTTTCGTGCTGGCGTGTCGTTAAACATTCATTCATTCATTCATTCATTATATCTTTACATTCCGTGAAAAACTCATATAATATACCATCTATTTCGGTGCTTTTATTATGTTTAACTTTACTTAACGCAAATAGGATCTCTTGTTCAGTAATTCGACTGTCTAATTCGTCATATAAGGCTTGATTATCTTGATCAGTGCAATCGTTCGTTCCTTGTGTATTATCGTCTTGTTTAGAACCAACGAGGTCTTTAAAGTATTTAACAAATTCGTCTATTGTTATGTTACAGTTATGCCTTTTTTAGATTTATTAAATTTCTTGTAAAATGCTTTGGGGTTGTTTTTCCCGAGAGTACCTATCATATTTCCTTCTTGCAACAAGTAAGATGAACGCAGTTTCCTTTGTAATAATTTGTACTTGTTTTTAGCTTCTGATATTTTGAATCTATTCAGATGGCTACGATTGTAATTGAATTGTCGGAGAGTATACCTGTACCTATTATACAAATTCGTTATTGAACCAAGGCTTGTATTCATAAACAATACCGCGTTTGTTGGTGTGTACTGAGCAGTTGTTACCAGTTCGCGTTTCGCGCTTACAGGTATCGTCAAAAATATCGTGTAGCAGCACTGTCAAGTTATTAACGCACTCATTAACAGAGGTTTTATTAAGAATAAGATCATCAATGCATGTACTGAGTTCGTTTTGCCTAGAAGTAACATTGTTAAGCTCTGTTTCTTTTTTATCAGTATTCCACTCGTATAATATATATATATACGGTTTAACTACAATTTGTATAAATCCTGCATGTTCATTTCCCGCGATCTCAGTGCGTGCTCTCGACCATAGTGAAAACATTAACAAAGACAAAGGAAATAAATGAAACTGCCGTTAGGAATTCATTTATGCAAACAGCTATTGGGTTTTTTACACATTTACACCAAGATTTACTACTGTGTACTCCTATTGTTCATGTCCGCAATTATGTCTCTTGGCACATGAGTTGTCGGCTGACTTTGAAGCGTGACGTATATTACGCCGAGATCTCTCCTAACGTTAGCGAACTATTTGATTGGTGTCCGTCGTGTCCATTTGGTTTAACGTGAAACGTTTTCTTTTCACTCGGTCTGGCTGAACTCGGACCTTGGGCTAGCCAATATGTATTTCGGCCTTGAACTGGCATGTGTATTCAAATTGACATGCATTGTCGGTTTGTTTTTATTACTTTGGTTCAAATACTTTACAAAATTAACATAGCAAGTTACATATCTTCCAGACATTGAATCGTTGTCACATTGTTGTCATACATGTCAATTTTTTTTTTTTAATTTTTTTTTAGTTTGTTTAACGACGCACTCAACACATTATTACGGTTATATCGGCGTCGGACATATGGTTATGTCGAGAAAACCCCCAGTGGTTAGCTGACGGGGATCGATCCTAGACCGACCGCGCATCAGGCGGGCACCCTACCACTGGGCTATGCTGCCCGCACATCATACATGTCAAATGCATGCCGTTAAAATTAAAAACCTTGATTATTAAAATTAGCAAACATCATAAGGCATACGCTGTATTCTGGATAACCGTTTCCCGTTACAGGTCGCGATATCGCTATTATGCTAATTGAATATTTGGTATTATTATGTATGAGGTGTCGAATAGATTATGTAACCGTTTGTTCACATGAGAAGATAGAAAATGGCTCAGCCAAAATTTTAGCCACTTGAAAATTTTATTAGTCTTTTTTTTTTTTTTTTTTTTTTTTAAATATTTTTAAAGGGACATTCCTGAGTTTGCTCCATTGTACGATGTTTCCGACTAATAACATTTTTCTACGATTTCATTTACACATTTAATATATTTTCTTGTTTAGAATATTAATGTCTGTATATTCAATGTGTTTCTGATCGTCTTAATATTTGTAAAAAGCCCAACTCGATTTCGTCTTCAAATAATTTCGTACGTGCGAACAAAAAATATTTTAGAAAATAAAACGAAATTTAACCCAGTACAAATATTAAGACGATCAGATGTATGTTTAATATACAGCCACTAATATTGTATGCAGAAATATATATCTGATATTTAATTACAATCGTTAAAAAGTCTCTGTTAGTCGATAACATCTTAAACATTGCAGCAAACTCTGGAATGTCCCTTTAATTAGCCGATGGCTAAATTGGTTACAGACAGCGCGAGCCCTGGATGTTTTCAGTGGGTTTTGGGATGGCGGCGTTTTTGTTTCAACAGATGCTTGCTTGCTTAAATGTTTAACATGCTTTTATATCACTAAGGTTTCGACAATGTCTACCCTAAGTACCGTCTCTGGATGCCAGGATCTGACTTGGGCCATAATATTTATGGGACAATTTTGAATTTTCAATCAAACGATAAAAAATAAAGGGACCATAATAATTATTGAAAATAATTTTAAAGATCATTCCTAATCAATAATAATAATAATAATAATAATAATAATAATTTTTAACAGGCATTCTATTTATTAAATTTAGTCGCATTTTGATCGGGGTATCACATATACAATCCTACTTTTCTTCTACTTTTAATTACTTTAATCGCCCCAAGAGAGGGAGGGAGGGGGTTGTTGGCATTGGGGGTAAGGCCCCGCGCCTAGAAAAGGTTTTTAATTATTTAATTATTAAATTTTTATAATATGTATATTAATTCATTAAGAGGGTCATCAATAGTATCGTTAACCTTGGCGTGGGTGGGACCCCGGAAATGGAGTGGGGAGGGAGAAGGCCGCCCGGACAATCCTACCTCACCCTACGGCTTAAACCGCCTACAGCTAAGCGCCAAAATCCTCTAACTTCCGGTGCCAGTCATCCCCCACACAACAAGCCCACCGATCCCTGTTCCCCCAGTCTCAGTGCCCTCCAGTCTCGATTTCCCTCCTATAAATTTCACCATAATTTCCTTTATATTTTAATTACTTTTGTTTTTATCCCCCTTCAAAAAGTTTAAGTCGTCTGGCAGCAGAGGTTGGTGAAACGTATTCCGTTGATCCTGAAGTCCAGAGGCGCCTCTCCATTGAACTCAGAACAAAAACGTTACGTCATTCAAAAGACTCTGTGACCACTTTTATGTGTAAAACCCGAACGGAGGGGACAAGAAAAGGAGAACATTCATTCTCCCCCGTCGGCATAGGAGCAGCATACCGCCCTATTTAATTCAACAATACTTTTATTTCAATATTAAAAATCGATAAGAAAACAACATATTATTAAAAACGAGCACGTTTGTAACCTAAATAACAATTTAAAAACAAAAACACCAAATTAAAAATTAAACCGTTATATACAATATATGCTGCAGCCGCTGAGTAGTCTTATTTTATATGTTCCTTTTATTGGGAGGTGGGGTGGGCAGTGGAGTGGTTGAGGGGACTGTTATTGTTTTGGGTTGTTGGGTTTTTGTTTGGGGTATTTGTGTGGTATTTTTTGTGTGGATTTTTTGTGGATTTGTTTTGTTGTTTTTGGTTTGTTTTTATTGTGTTTGGTTTTGTTTCGTGGGTGGATTTTTGGAGGGTACGGTTGTGTTTGTGCGTGCGGTTGTGTGGTTGTGTGGTGTCTTTTGTTTCCGGTAAGTATCAAATTATATTGAAGTAATTATGTGTTTTAGCTACTATAATCACTAGGACGAGACCCGGCCTCGGTGGCGTCATGCTTAGACCATCGGTCTACAGGTTGGTCGGTACTGGGTTCGGATCCCAGTCGAGGCATAGGATTTTAATCCAGAAACCGACTCCAAACCCTAAGTGAACGCTCCACAAGGCTCAATGGGTAGGTGTAAACCACTTGCTATGACCAGTGATCCATAACTGGTTCAACAAAGGTCATGGTTTGTGCTATCCTGCCTGTGCAAAGTGCAAATGAAAGATCATTTGCTGCCTGTCGCGACAGCTTTCCTCTAAAAAGCAGTGTCAGAATGACGTCCAATAGCCGATGATAAATAGAGGATATTATATGAGTGCCTAAATTATCATAGTTCCCGTAAACATCGTCTGTCATAAACACGAATGTAATATTCTGTTTATTACCGTAGAACTGTACTGCTAAATGAACATTCCAGTAATTGTTTACAAAATAACGTTTCCTTGAAGGGACATTTCTGAGTTTGCTGCAATGTTTAAGATGTTATCAACGGACAGATACTTTTTAACGATTGTAATTTTTCTGCTTAAAATATTAGTGTCTGTATATTAAACGTGTTTATGATCGTTCTAATATTTGTACTAGGCTATATTTAATTTTATTTCCTAAAATATATTTGTACTAGGCTATATTTAATTTTATTTCCTAAAATATATTTTTTCGTACGTACGAAATTACTTGAAGACAAAATCCAGTTTGGGCTTCTTACAAATATTAAGAAGACCAACAACAAATTGAATATGCAGACACTAATATTCTAAATTAGAACATATATTTAATATGTATGTTTAATCGTAGAAATATTGTATTACTTGAAAACATCTTGCAATGCAGAAAAGTCAGGAATATCCTTTTAATGTTTGTTCATTACTATCTTGATAAAACAAATCACAACCCGTTCTAAAGTGATGTCATATGTATACGCCCATAACTAAAGAGTACCCATGTATCAACATACGTATATTGTAAAACATGTTTACTCCAAATCGCAAACATATACACAGTAATTAGTAACGAGTTAAATATATTAAAGAGTCATTCCTGACTTTGCAGCAGTGTTTAAGATGTTACAGACTTTTTAACGATAGTAGTTAAATATCGAATATATTTTTCCTGCATAAAATATTAGGGGCTATATATTAAACATGTTTCTGATCGTTCTGATATTTGTATTGGGTTAAATTTCGTTTTATTTCCTAAAATATATATTTTTTAAATTCGTACGTACGAAATTATTTGAAGACGAAATCCAGTTTGGGCTTCTTACAAATATTAAGACGACAAGAAACACGTTGAATATACAGATACTGATATTCGAAACAAGAAAATATATACTAAAACGCAAAAAAAACACAGGTTCTCATTAAATTGGATATAAAATATTAAAAAAAAAAAACGAAATGAAGATTTCAACATTTATTTTGGAGCTACACCAATTCGGCACACATTGGTGTTGGAAATGTTTGATTGAATTCCTTTTTGGCTATTGTTTCATTTCATAAAGTAGGGTGGCGGTCCATGTTAAAAATGTCAAAGAGACGACCTGTAGCATTGTCAAAGTCAGTATCGCGTGTGACCACCATGGGCATTCAAACAGGCAGTGCAACGTCTCCTCATTGAGTTGACAAGCCGTTGAAAGAATGCCTGAGGGAGTGAGTTCCATTCATGGACCAATGCTGCCTTCAGCGCCTGGAGATTCTGAGGTTGTCCTCGAGCCTGAAGGCGACGTCCGATTTCATCCCAGGCTTGTTCGATAGGCGCCATGTCCGGTGATAAGGCTGGCCACGGCAACGTAGGGATGTTGTGCTGAGCCAGCAACGCCTGTGTTGCCCTGGCAGCGTGCGGCCTGGCATTGTCTTGCTGCAGCAAGCGCAGACGTGGGTGAGCGGCAAAGAAGGGAACGACGTGATTGTTGATGACGTCATTTTGGTACACGGCGGCATTAACGCGTTGTCTGAACACATGAAGTTGTGTTCTGTGGTTGAATGAGAACCCACCCCACACCATCACACTACCCCCGCCCCATCGTTCGGCCTGCAGAACGCAGCAGTCGAAGTAACTTTCATGTCGACGTCGCCATACTCGGATTTGGCCATCAGCGTTGGAAAGATTGTAACGGCTCTCATCAGTAAACAAATCTTGTTGCCACTGGCCACGTCGCCGTCGTTGATGTTGTTGCGCCCACTATTGACGTTGTTGGAGGTGCCGAGGGGTCAATATTGGTTCCACATAAGGACGGCGGTTACGGAGTCCTGCTGCCCTCAGACGGCGTCGGACGGTATCGGCGGACACTGGACCATGTGGACCATGCACCTGGTGAGCCGTGTTAGCTGCTGGCAGCATCCGATTCCTAAGGTGGGTCACCCGGATGTACCGGTCTGGTGCTGCGGTTGTCACCCTCGGGCGGCCGGTACGTTTTCGATCGTTCACAGATCCAGTGATTTGGTGACGTTGAGAAAGGCGTGCGATTGTCGAAAAATAACATCTCAATTGTCTGGCTACAGCAGTACGGGTCTGTCCGGCTTGCAACATCCCGATGGCCAT